>CM034155.1:618165889-618220684 GCA_019776745.2 Taxus chinensis
TCGTCACATCAGCAACACACCAAGTACAATATTTGTTGTCCCATGCATAAATCACAGTATGCAAGAATCCAAATTAGCAACACATTCTCTTAAGATCAAAACATATCTTAACATGTTTGCTTTCATTCCAGCAGCTATAACAGTATGTAAAACATTCACCAAGTTAACATACAAAATCAGAGTGTTACATCCTTCCCTCCTTAAAGAATCATCGTCCCGATGATCAGATTAACAAGTCAAGGAGTTCCTAGGACAAAGTTTAGTTATTGTCCTTTCCTTCATAAGTTCATACAAAAAACAGATTCTCTCTTAAAAACAACGTTTTAAGACAACTGTACAATAGACTAATAATTGTCTAAATTTGGTAGAATTTTCAGTTCTCTGAATTTCAAATTCAGTTAAACAGGTGTGGGAAAGTAGATCTCATTTTCTTCGAGATTCTCCCAAGTTGCACTTTCTTTGCTGAACTGGTCCCACTGGGACCTTACATTGGTTCACTTCGCGATTTCTCAAGTACAACTGGTGAGTTCCCAGCACTCGAATGGGCTTAACCACGATTATTCCTGGGTCTTGGACCTGCAAGGAATTCCAATTTAGCACATGGGATAAATCTGTCACGTATTTCTTAAGTAAAGAAATATGAAAAAACATCATGCATTTGAGACAAAGCAGGAGGTAATGCTAGACGATAAGCTACAGGGTTGATTATTTCAACAATTTCAAAAGGTCCCACGTAACGTGGCGACAACTTGGCAGCCTTGCCAAAAGTTATGGAGCTCTTTTTCAGCTTCACCCAAAGAAAGACCTTCTCTCCAAGTTTATAATTCCTGTCAACCCGCTTCAATTCTGCATAGCTCTTTTTCCTATTGGCAGCCTCCTTTAGATGTTCCCGAATCATTTTGATTTGCTGTTCCATTTCCATAAGGATTTCTGGCCCAATTACTTCTCTGTCTTCAACGCTGTCCCAGCTGACAGGGGTTCTGCATTTTCTTCCATACAATGCTTCAAAGGGTGCCATTTTTAAAGAGGCATGGTAGGTATTATTATAAGCAAATTCTACCAGCGGAAGGTATTCCTCCCATTTATAACTGCTGGTCCATGCAATACATCCTTAGCATGTCCTCTAAAACTTGATTAACTCTCTCAGTCTGTCCATCCCGTTTCTGGATGATATGTAGAACTGAAGTTTAATTTAGTTCCCAAGGCTGCATTAAGCATTTGCCAAAACCTTGATGTCATCCTCGGATCTCTGTCCAATATGATTAATTCTGGTATTCCATGCAATCTGAAGATTTCATGCACAAATCTTCTTGCTAAAACTGGTGCATCGTCCTTCAAATTACCAGCAATAAAGTGTGCCACTTTGGTCAATTTGTCGACTACAACCAGGATAATGTCATGTTTATTTCTTGACATAGGCAATCCTTGAACGAAATCCATCGTTATCACTTGCCATTTATATTGCGGAATGCTGTGGGGATACAATAATCCAGCAGGGTGCATATGTTCCGCTTTAACACGCTGACATTCCAAGCAGTGTGTTACAAACTCTACCACATCCTTTTTCATTCCCTTCCAAAAATATTGCTGCTTAAGATCAACGAGCATTTTTGTAATGCCAGGGTGTCCAGAAAAGGG
The DNA here is from genome assembly GCA_019776745.2 of Taxus chinensis. NCBI lineage: Eukaryota > Viridiplantae > Streptophyta > Pinopsida > Cupressales > Taxaceae > Taxus > Taxus chinensis. Next base: position 618,167,528 of record CM034155.1, read on the forward strand.
TGAGTTATGGAATTCAGTTAGCAATTTCCCTCTTAAGTCATTTGCCACAGGTACATATACCCTATTTTCGAACCTCAGAACTCCTTCGTTATCAAAACGAAATCCTTTATACCTGATGTCCTGCGGGTCCGCAGCAAGTGCTGATTTGACTTGCTGGAAATAAGGATCTGATTCCAAGGCATCTTTTACCTCATCCTTAAACTGAGTTCTTAACGTTATAAGAGTAGAGATATGCTTCCTTCGACTCAGAGCATCTGCTACTCTATTTTCCTTGCCCTTAATGTAGCTTATATCAAAATCATACTGAGACAGAAATTCTAACCATCTTCGCTGCCTTGCATTCAGATTTGGCTGAGTGAAAATATACTTCAGCCCCAGATGGTCTGTTTTTAATTCAAAGGGCTTGCCCAGAAGGTAATGCCTCCATATTTGAAGCGCATGAACAATGGCAGCGAGCTCAAGATCGTGTGGAGCATAATTCTGTTCATGTAACTTAAGCTTTCTGCTTTCATAAGCGATGACATGGTTATTCTGTAACAGAATACCTCCAAGGCCTTCTCCTGAAGCGTCCGTTACAACCATAAAATCTCCATTTGGATCAGGTACAGTCAAAATAGGCGCTGTAGTTAACTGTTCCTTTAACTTTTTAAAGGCAGATTCACATTTGTCTGTCCAGACAAATTTCTTTTCTTTCTTTTGCAACGAAGTGATTGGGGCAGCAATTTTTGAAAAGTCCTTGACGAACTTTCGATAATATCCAGCCAAGCCCATGAAGCTCCTCACTTCGTGCACGTTCTTAGGCGCAGGCCACTCAGTTATAGTTGTGATCTTTGAAGGGTCAACAGCTATCCCGTCTTTGCTTATAACGTGTCCTAAATAATGCACCTCTGCATCATAAAAGGAACATTTTGACAGTTTTCCATACAACTTCCTCTTTCTTAAGATTTCCAGCACTATCCTGAGGTGTTCTTGGTGCTCTTCGACATTTTTAGAGTATATAAGAATGTCGTCTAAGAATACAAGCACAAACTTGTCTAAGTATTCTTGAAAAATGTTATTCATTAGATTCATGAAGGCGGCAGGTGCATTAGTCAGCCCAAAAGGCAACACCGTGAACTCATAATGCCCATACCTCGTTCTAAAAGTTGTTTTATGAATATCTTCCTCTTTTATTCTCAGCTGATGGTACCCTGACCGCAGATCTATTTTTGAATAGACTGATGCTCCTCGCATCTGATCAAACAGATCATCGATTCTCGGAAGTGGGTATCGATTTTTAATGGTTGCTTTATTCAGCATTCTGTAATCAATGCACAGCCTCAAGGTGCCATCCTTTTTCTTTACAAAGATTACCGGCGCTCCCCAAGGCGAGACGCTCGGTCGGATCAGCCCTTTAGTCAGAAGTTCTTGTAACTGAGCCTTCAGTTCTACCAACTCAATGGTAGTCATTCTATAAGGTGCCTTAGATATGGGTTCCGTTCCTGGTTTGATTTCTATAGCGAAGTCAAACTCACGTTTGGGCGGAAGACCCGGCAATTCCTCTGGAAACACATCATGGAAATCCCTCAACAATGGATATCTTTCCATGAAATCATTATCTTCCTCTTCAATTTCTGTCATTTTTACCGCATACAAGGTGCAAGCCTCTGTTTTTAGCCCTCTTTAGTTGCATAGCCGTCAGTTTCCTAACTGCAACTTCTCGTTTTACACCTTGAATGATTGCTGCTTTCTGCAGATCATCAAGGCAACAGATTTTTTTTTCATAACAGTCAACCTTTGCCTTATGTTCAGCCAACCAGTTAACTCCAATAATGATATCATATGATCCTAGAGGAGTGACATACAAGTCAACTTCGGTGGAGAACCCAGGCAGATCAAGAATTGCCCCAAAAAGGCACATTTCAACTGTATGGACAGCATTATTCCCATAATGCACTGTCCATGTTTTATCCATTCTCGCAGCCTTTCTTTTTAATTTCATAGCAAGTTCAGCAGAAATAAAACATTCTGTAGCTCCAGTATCAAAAAGTACAACTACAGGTTTACCGAATAACTTACCCGTAACCTCTATGGGTGTCACTTGCTTTTCAGCTTGTCTGTTAGCCACTGCAGCATGTATCCTATGCTGCTGTCCGCGATCATCCTTCTTCAGAGGACAGTGATTCGCATAGTGGTCCTTTCCACAGTTGAAGCATCCTCCAGCTGGCCCTTTTCTAGGTTCAAATTTATTACCAGCCTTAAAGTTATCGTTCTGGCTTCCATAGGACTTTTGTCCAATGCCATTAACTTTTGGGAAGCTGTTCCGCACGCTATTTACAGGTCTATTCATCACAGGTTTCTTGTTGTTATCAACAACAATTTTATTTTTCACACCAAACCTTTTCCAAGGTCCCCTTTTTGGTGCAAGAGACGAAGAAGGATTGGGAATCTTCTTCCTTATCTCTTCCCTGTGAGCAGATATTGCTCTCAATTTCTGTTCCTGTCTGATTGCCTTTTCAACAACCCCATCCATGGTGGTTGGGCCGTGGACATCCACTTCACCCCCAATGATGGGATTCAGTCCCATTATGAATTTCCGTATTCTGAACTTCTCGTCAGCTTGGTACTGCGGCACATACTTAAGGAGTTTAGTAAACCCTTCCCAGTATTCCGTCACCGACAGCCTTCCTTGCGACCAGTTCTGAAATTCAGTCATTTTCCTATCAAAATAGAGTTGAGGCAGCCATCGTTGCCTAAAATAACCCTTAAATTGATCCCAAGTTATGTCTGATTCGACAATATTCAGCTCAACCTTACGGTTGTCCCACCAGGACGATGCTTCATGAGAAAGCTGATATGCTCCCCATATCGCTTTAGTCTCTTCAGAGAAGTTTCTTATAGCAAAGTATTTCTCCATTTCACTGAGCCAGTTTTCAGCTCCATCCCCAAGAGTTGTTCCATCAAACTTTGGAGGACTTATTCTCTTTATATCATTTGTAAGTTCAGCTGCTAATCTTGCCCTTTTATTTTCAGGGGGATTAGGAGCAATTACATTATTATCATCAACACCCGGATTCCCTCCGTTGATGTTGTCCATAGGAGGCAGCTGATCATTTATTTCAGCTTCATTCCCCTCCTCTTCATTGCCCATTGACTGTTGTTCCAGTACAGTCAAACGATCCCTCGTATCAAGTAGGGCAGCAAGGATTTCATCCAGCTTTTGGGCAGTTGCTGCTTCTCCACCCTGCAACGGGTTATTCGCAGCATTCCCTCTTGTCCTGACCATTTTCTGTTCAATAAGAAAATGTAAACTTTATTAATATTGTGGACTCATTAGGTCCAAGAGCTGCAACCTTCAGCTCTGATACCAAGATGTAACATCCCCATTTTAAAACACCAGAACAAGGGAATTTTTATTTTTTTTTAAATAACGTTCTCTGTTATGAATTATAAAATTCAAACACACGTTCAAGTTTTAATAATTGTTCTCTACCCAAACAACACAGTTGGGTTCACACAATTTCCTTTTAAAACGAATGTTCCCTGTTCGCATATTTACAATATGGAACACACATTCAATGCCATTCAATCTTATAACAGATTCTATATGCTACTGTAAATGACTCGATGAACTACCGATCTTCCATTTTCATGGCTCGGAGTTTCAACGATCCTTCATTTCATGACTCGGCAACAACCGATCCTTCATGTTTATTTATGCATAGTATATTATATATACCTGTTCTCATAACCTTCCCCGGTTATCGAAGTGATCCATTTAAGAAGCCTATCTGAATATCTGTTACTGATATTCATCTGACATCCTGCATCTTAAATTAAGTGATAAGGACAACGCAACCAGCAATTGCGATACTTTGGCCAAAGATTTTCACATGCTTTGCATGATCATATTCCTGGATGTGATACACATCTACGGAATACGTCCTTCACTTCACTTCACCTGTTATCTAGAATGGTCTTTCCTGGCTCCTACCAGTCCTCATCGTTTAAGGTCAGTTTTAAACTTTCAATTCCAGCTAGTAATATGAACGGGTATAGGAAGGCACTCCCCGGTAACTAAAGATACGCAGACATACGGTGTCGTTACCCCACGACTCCGTGTGTCTATTTGTCTTTAGTATTCCGGAGTCACTCCGTATACCAGATCATACCCTATGCCCCTGCCGAGATCTACACATTCAGCCTATGTATTCTAAATGTTTTAATTCGGGAGGGCATTGCTATATGTCAGCTGCAACATTGTGTCGTCATGAAGACCCCGTCTTCATGAAGACACCTTGCTGTAGCTGGCGTATGCCAATGTCCTGCAGAATCCACCCATCGAGAATACACATCCTGCTCAAGTGCCTTAGCCACGAGTTAATAATTAAATTCAACTTTCAGCATTCGTGTTGATCCCTTGATCCTCGTTTCCGTTGCAATTGTATATAACTAAGAGGGACTAAACCGTCCATTAGTTTATTATGTATCTTCACCTTCGTATCGAAGGGCTACAATTCCTTACTTGGTTTATTTCTTAATCATTGGATTAAGCAGTCCGTACCGACGGACGTGATAAGTTTAATCTATTAAACTTAGCCAAGATTTTTCCAACTGCAACTAATTTCAGAATGTTAACTTATTAGACGTCATTCAAACGAGGTCTAACTTCAAGAAATGAATTCATTTGTTCTCCTTAACGTTATATAGTTAAGGTCCATTAGTTATGGATATATCTATCTTATATCCTTAATTCTAAATTTTATCAAACGGGATCATTAATGGAGTTCGAAAGCGAAGTTCGATTACTCCGAAGTTGAATTGATATTCCTTAGCTCCTAAGCTAATCCTGAATACCTTCTGATTATGAAATCATATTCTTCTTAATCCTTTTAATGTCAATTTAAAATTCATCTTTACCCAAGTATGAACTAATCGCATCTTCAACTTAAAAGTTGCATTTAAGTAAGAATAGATATCAGTTTCAATTCAACATCCATCCAAGGATAATGAAACAATTCCAAATCAAGAAATAACATCATATTTCCAATTTAAACAACAATATCAAACTGATATAATTATTGAAAATATCACACTCGTAATTGTATTCAATGTTCAAGTCATAATCTGTACAGTTGCCAATCCAGCTGATTGGGCATAGTTATACAAAGCATCCATACAACTCAAGGACAGAAGAATATATTTTCTTCTTTTCACAATTCCTCAAAGAGGAATAAAAACAACATTTACAATTTGTTTTACATCTAATCAAGAGGCATCAGAAAACAGCCAAGCCTTCATTCTAATCAAATTCCATCTGCAAAATGAATTGCACGGGTCAGTTCAATGAACTGAGCACATTAAGCACTTATCCTTAAAATAAGATGCTTCAACTAACTGTTTCAATAAAAGAACCCTGCTTTTATGAAACTACTGCAAAACATCAATCTCGAAATAGGCACAAAGGGAAGATCAGCATGTCAACTGAACTATCAAAATATTATCACAATCAGCAATAAGACTGCTGTCCCGTTTTCACATAATCATTGCAAGTATCAATTTACAATATTTGTAAAGTTAGGAATACAAGTAGCTTGCTGCCTATATAACATTCAGTTATCCTTTCCACGCCTTTCATTAATAACAAATGCAAAGGATGAAACTAACTGAATATAAATCCTTTACTTTCCTTTCCGTTCATGAAGTATTTTAAATTTAAAGCATTCAAGTACAGACAAGAAAGCGAACAGCAGTGCATATAGTAGCTCCCATCTAAGCACTATAAAATTTATCATTCACGAATTCCAGATTCCAACTGAATGAGAGAAGAAAGATCATTTCTCTAAAACATTCATTCATATCTCTATTTCCTTCCACATGACTGTCCTAACAGTGGAATCCAAACGAAAATCAATTCAAGATAACAGTTCAGAGTGAAACTTACAAAATCCGCTCGGAATTCACTTTCCGGCAGCAAGATTAATTTCATATATAATCAGCTTTACATGAAAACAGGAAAGAATTCACCATTCATATCCATACTTCATTGGAATCAGACTCATTTAAGGATTCGAAACGTATTAGTACAACATTAGGTACATCCAAGATCAAACAATATAAGGTTACATACCATATATTGCCATAATAAAGGAAACCATATTTCTTTTGCTGCATACTAAACAGAAACAGTATTTCAATCATGCAGTCAATCATTCACATGATGATCTAATTCTAGGAACGTACCCCGTTCAGAATAACATTTATTCATTGCTGTTACCTACAGCAAGTCCATTATTCACATGACGATGAATTTCATCAGGTTAAAACAGCAGGCAGGAAAAGAATTCATTCCCTTTTAATTTCACTATGAAACACCATTTGTTCAAAACGAAATCAAACACCTAATCCGTGTTCATCTCAAACAAGACAGCTCATTATAAGGATAACAGAACAGTCGTTCTTATCAAAAAAACAAACTCTCATAGCCTGTACCGTTCAATCCAATACCACAAACAACTCATATTCAACTGTCCATACTTCTATAAGAGCAAACCCGAACCAGGTGTTAATTGTATGAGCTCGGTACAGCCAGAGCAACTCAGAAGACAAATTAGATCCCAATTTTTTTTTTTATTACAGTATATAGAAATACAATCATTCTTTGCATAGAATTCAATCAAGTGGAAGCTGTGTCAACAGTCCGTATAAGAAGACCAAACAACATTCATATAACACAGTGAAACCACCTTATTCTTTCAACAAGGAGAAACGAAATCCATAGATAACTTTAAGAAGGAAAAACAGTTATCTTTTTCCCTATTTCACGAATACCCAATACGTATTCACTTAGTTCCTACTCAAGAAAAGGTACAGCAATGATATTATTGCTTAAACTTCCTATGGTTCGAGTTCAATTACTCAAGGTGAACCCGAATGCCACTTCCATCCAATATCCAAACAGTACAAGAAGAAGAATCTACTTTCTTAAAGAAAATTTCTATAAGAATTACTTCATCAACTATTATTCCCTTCCTTCCAGTTCGTTAGCAATAACGATTGTTCAATAGTGAAAACAACTCATAAATAGTGTACAGTCACAAGATATATATATATATATATATATATATATATATACAATGAATTTCCCATTACTGTCAAACGTCCAGCACACAGGGAGATACATCATTCGAGAATTACAAGACAATAAAACTCAGCAGTCAAGGCAATATTTCCTTATTGTTTCCAAAATGACAGCAATATTCAATGAAACCCAATTCATAGAAACATACACAGCTGTATCTCCACTTCCCTCTTTTTGTTTACATGCAAGGACAATTCCCCATATAACAGCAAGAAAAGATTACACTTAAAGAAACAATTTCACTATAAGGAGCGATTGCACAGCCTATTCCAATTTCGAACAACACGAACAGTGAAAGGAATATCCATTTCAAACCATTTATACAGTCAACAACCAATACTGTAAATCATTTCCAACATGATTCGAGCAAAAACAGATCAAGGCAGAGCAACCCAAGCAAATCTCCTTATCATTTTCCAAAGAAAAGAAGCAAGAACCAACAAAATCCATTTCCAAATCAACTCAACAGCAATCATGCAATCCCAACCCAAGAGCAGGGTTGTTTTAATGAAACATTTAATTAAAGCAAAGATTTTTAAAGAGAAGGGCTTAACGTGCCTGAAATCTCTTTTCCAGAGCTCGATGAAAACCTTATTTGCCGCGTTTTTCTTCCACAGCGACAACACAAAATTCCCAGCACTCCTTTCTTCTTCAGGCTTATCAACAGCCTCAAAACTTCCAAGAAAATGTCAAATGCTAAGAGCTGGTTTGACTGAACCAGACCAAAGAAACCAAATGCAGAGCAACTTCGGCCAAACCAAATCGAAACAATGAAAGATCAAATTCCCTCATGCTGTTTCCAAGGCGAGCTGGTCGCGAGGACCGAAACAATTAATGCAATTAAGGCTCACCCCCTTTTTCCTTACTTTCCACGCCACCGCCACTCGGGTTGGCGAGTTCTAAATTTCAAAATTTCCATGCAAACTGAATTTGGCTCTATTTCAAAATAGATGCCTCTAAATTCCTTACCTGCCCCGCCAAAACTGGCGCTGTCCACGTAGGGACAGTTTATTAAATGCCATGAATGCCCTTTCCATCCTTATCCCTTTCCTCCCAAGGGTCTGCGTACCCCTTAGTTTAGGATTAGTTTAGGTTACATAAATCATTCGACCTAGGTCTTAGTTTAGCCTTAGGTTTATTTTCCCCCTTTTTTTTTTTTAATTTAAAAATCCACTTAGGATAGTGGTGTAGGATGTATGTTAGGCCTTAGGGTTAGTTTAGGTTTAATTCACACTAACCACTAACACTAAACACCCTCCATCCAGCTTCCTTACAGACATTCACATTAACGCAGAGCAGGACGTTACGTCCTTCGGATTACGTGCCAAGGCCACCCGTGTCCAGGCGTTTCTCACCTTACGAGGTCCCAAGTTCGACAGTACAGGATTAAAGAATCGAATCCCTGTCGTTGGCATTTTCGTGCTAGCTGCTCACACCTGCAATCAGGCGCTGCACGCTCATAACAATCTCGGGTTCGGTTCAAGTGTGGATCGACCCAGAAATCACAAGAGAACCTCAGCATACTTGGATCAATGGAATTGATTCAAGGTATGCTGTCAATCAGCAATAAGAGCAAGCAAGTATACGACAATCTGTCGTCACATCAGCAAACACACAAGTACAATATTTGCTGTCCCATGCAATAAATCACAGTATGCAAGAATCCAAATTAGCAACACATTCTCTTAAGATCAAAACATATCTTAACATGTTTGCTTTCATTCCAGCAGCTATAACAGTATGTAAAACATTCACCAAGTTAACATACAAAATCAGAGTGTTACACATAGTTGAGAAGAAAGAAAGAAAGAAAGAAAACTTTTAACGTCCACGAGGCTAAAAATAGCCTATGAGACAGTAAAACCACTTTCTTCAGAATTCACCAATTCAGATCTTCTTTTGTTAATCTTTATGATGAAGTCTCCCATACCAGTTATCCACTCCTCATCAAACAAAACCTATAATGACAAAGTCTTGAAATTGATTGCATATCTGGAACGAATGTCATTATAGGCACTGCAATCTATAATAAAGTGTTTTTTTGATTCCACTGCCCCATCTAAACAAAAGACACAAAGTTTTTCTTCCCATTTTTCTTTAGGCCTTTTCCATCTACATGTTTCACATCTAAGCCGGTGGGAGTTTGTCCTTAGTTGAGCTATGAGAATCTTATCTCTCCACGGAATGAGGGCCCCGATGTATGCCTTTTGTTGATGGTCACAAGTGTAGTTAAATTCTTTGAGATAATATCTCTTTTTATCTGCCTCTATTGTCCCACATAGTTTTGCGGACCTTATCAATAACAAATGCTTGTATTTATTTATTGCCTTGGGGCCATGTTTTCCATTCAATATTCCATTTCTTCATCCACTTGATATTTTTATTCATCCATGACCTCTTCCTCCTACATAATGGCTCTTTGAAGACAATGTTGGGCCACCTGTTTGTTGTCATCTGTTCAATTTTGTTGAGGTATCTTAGAAGTCAAATCATAGCAATGGATTCAATTGGAATTGCACCTGTTTTAGCTAAAAGAATCTCATAAGGGACCAAAAAAATTTCAACTTAAATTTGTTGGTAATCATATGCTTTTGAATTCTCTCAATTTTCTTCCATTTTGATAATGGTATGTTGTTGGCCCATATTTCACACCCATAAAGTACAATAGGAGTAACTAATATTTCAAAAAGGGTTTGAGTAGTTTTCCAATCCCATAATTCTTGCTTCTCTGCATTTGTTTTGTAAAGCATAAAGGGATTTCCACCCTCCTGTCGTTCTCTTTTTTCTGAAAGTCTCCCAAGTAAGTTTGTTGTTGAAGTCAATCCCCAAATATTTGTAGTCGGTTACTTCTTCTAGAATACTACCCTCAAAGAAAAATGGTTGTTGATTTCTTTTCCTTCTATTGCTAAAGATCATAATCTTGGTCTTGCTGATATTAACTTGCATACCTACTTTTTTGCAAAAGGCTTCAAGTGTGAGAAAATGTTTTTGTAATCCTTGAGTAGACGTAGCAATCAATATAAGGTCATCAACATATAGAATAAGCCTTATAACATACTCACCCAACCGGATACCTTCACCACCCTCCATATTTAACAATTCTTCAAGTTGGTCTATATATAAACCAAAGAGTGTGGGTGATAGAGGACATCCCTGCTTAACACCAATGTCACTCCTAAAGCTCTCTGAAATGCTTGTTTGGGTTCTAATTTTAATACACACCTTTTCATAAAGTCTATGAACCGCTACTCTAAGCTGCAATGGTATACCAAGCTCTTGCATTCTGCACCATAACTTATCCCTAGGGACCATGTCAAAAGCTTTCCTGAAGTCAACAAAACAACAAAAAACTTCTTTCTTTTCCTCCCATGCTTTTTCAATGATATGTCTTAGAGTAATACCATGATCTAAGGTGGAGTGCTTAGGTCTGAAACCAACTTGCCCTTTGCTCTCTTCTCATTGTCTTCTGCCCACTTGATGATTTTGTGTTCAACCATGCTACCAACTAACTTTGCAAATAAGGGATTGATCATGATGGTCCTGTAATTGGTTGGAGTTGTCAACATCTCTACTCTTAAAAAGAGGTACTGCCATACTAGTGGTCCAATCATTTGGGAAACCACACTGAATGATGTTGTTGAATATATTCAAAATGTGAGGAGCAAGAATATTTGATCCCCATTTTAGGTATTCTGCCTGTAGCTCATCTAAATCCTTGGCCTTACCTGCACATAACTTTTGGATACCTGTTTTAACCTCGTGTAATGTGAATATACTTGTTGTTGTGTACACTAGAGGTGGAGCCTTAACCTCTTGCTCTTGTTCGTACAATGTTTTTGCATATTCTAGCCATTGAGTCATTGTAATGTTATTTATTGTTTGCTTATTTCTTTGCTGAAGTTCTCTCCAAAATAACTTCGGTGTATTTTTCCCTAGATATATGAGTTCTTCTCTCCTATTTTCCATGAACTCATCCTTCTTTCTCTTAATAATCTACATGTATGCCTTTATGTCTGTTTTCTCTTTCGATGAAATTTTAAGAGTTTTCCTTGCAGCTTTGCATTCCTCATCAAACCACTTATTTGTTGGAAAACCATTTGATTTTTTCCTCTTGTTTTTGGACCTCTTGCAACTCCCTAGAGATTCTTGAATAATGTTTGTCAGCTCATAACTTTTGATGTTCTGCCCATTGTCTCTTTTTGTCTGTATTAGACGTTCTAAATTTTCCTTGAAGACGACCTGATTTTCCTGTGTGATGAGAATTCTTCCCTTTGTTGGAGATTAATGACTAGTATGCCTTTTATTTGTATATTGATTTTGTGATCCCTAAGATATCACTATGAAAATTGAGTTGTGGTCTGATTTCAAATCATGCATGGGTTCCTCAACCAACCTGTTTGTTATCTTATCAATCAATCTTTGGGAACAAATGACATAGTCAACAACACTTGCCCCATTCTAGGTTTTGCATGTAAATTTTCTAGATTTTTCCCATCTATTCACACCATTGCAAATAATCAAATCAAACATACCACAAACATTAATTAGCTCTTCACCAAAATGATTGGTGTCCTTGTAATCTTCTGAACATATGCTCCATGGATGAGTTTCTTATTCGGTGAGCCATATGGGATTGTGATCCTCCTTGTTGCATAAAATGTTAGATTGTTCATTCACTGTCCTAGCATTGAAATCACCCAAAAGAAGAACTTCTCCGAGTTGAGAATACACAACTATATCATTTTTTAGAGTTGCATATGAATCCTTTCCATTTAACCATTTTTTTGTAGATTTTTTAGCCTTGCGGTGCAAAATAACAAGCTGCAATTCTTATGTGTCTCCCATTTTCTGATATTTTGAACCATATATACTGTTTATTTGTGTCTTCTTTTTCCAATTGGATCTGCCTACCCTCTACTACTTTTATTAACACCATTATGCCACCATAACCTTTTCCCCTACCCATTGTATTGTTCCAAAATGTGAACTTTGTATAGCCATCAAAAGAAGGAGTCTTACAACCATCATGTTCATGAGTTTCTGTGAGGCATATCACGTCTCTTCCTTTTGCAACCTATTCTAAGCCTGGTCCCCTCCTCCAAGGATATCCTCTACAATTCCAACATACCAATTTTAAACATGTTTGGTGAGGGGGGAGTTGTGTTTGCTATTTATCTTGTTGTTGAAGACTCACTACAGAGCCTTTGTGCTTCTCAACCCACAGTTGTCTTATTACATTCCTTGTAGTTATATGTTCTTGTGGTCTTCCGTTGTTGTTACCTTGCTTAGTTGATGTGTTTGGAGGCATGAAATTGGCAATGACAACTTTTCCTTTATATAACCATGCTATTTTACCTTCATCTCTTGTTGCTCTTACTTTGATCAATTCTTTTCTTGTCTCTTCAACTTGCATTGGTGTTAAATCCTCCTCTATAAAGAAGCGCGAACCTTTCAAAAGTCCCTTTTTGCTTAGAATTTGTTGTTTGTCTTCTATTTTTTCCATGTGAACTTTAATAGGCCGCATGTTCCCTTCCCTCATCTTTCCAACCCTCCGTGTTTGGTATATTTGACCTTTCCATTGTATTTTGTCTCTTAGAAAATTGGTTGTAATATTAAAGGTATTTTCATTCTTGCCATATTCTTTTACTCCTCTGATAATTATGTTAGTTGCTCTTTCCTATCTTTCTTTGTCTTCCCTTTCTTGTCCTTTTCTTTGACTTGCATTTTTACTTTTGTCTGATGTGCCTTTGGCTGCTTGGGCCCATGTTTTGGTTTCTTTTGGTCTGTTATCTTTGTCATTTTCTATTACCATGCAATTCTGAGTATACCCTTGTTGAAGTATTTTTGTCCTTGCTTCTGCTATCTTTGAATGTAGTGTGACTGTATTCTCTTTAATTGAATCTTGCATATTTTGCAATTCTGATTTCATGTTCTGTCATTCTCATTTTCCTACTGTTAGAGCTTCTTTGTAACACTGCCATCTGTGCTTTTAATACTTTGTTATCTTCTTCTAAAGATTGGTTCGCTAATATACTTTCTTGTAGCTTGTAATTCTTTTTGTCTTCCATTTTTTTTCCAAATACTCAACTCTATTTTTGACATATAGGAGCTCATGTACAAGCAATTGTGCTGACCAAGTGAGTGGCATAGAAATGGGACTGTAGTTTTCTTGTGTCTTCCTTTGCTCCGTTATCTTGTAGCCTAGGCATTTCAAACTTGAGTGCCTTATTACTAATCTATTGGGTTTTGACCTTTTGAGTATGTGAAGTCTTTGTCTCTTGTTGAGATTTCTTTCTTCGTGCTTGTATCCATTTTATACGGGAGACCCTGCACCTTAAAATGTGACGTTATTGTTTTGCATTCACCCATATCCATTTCCCACTCTTATTTGAAGCTGTAATTTTTACTTGGCCCAATTGATTCGTCTCCATCCATTTAATACCTATGCCAATATTTGTTTGGTTGGTTTCCATTGCATAGAAAGACAATATTTGAGAGCTTTTAAAAGAGCAATTCATCAAATAGACATTGTAGGCTATCCAATTCTAAGTGTAATTTCTGTGATTTTATTGTTAGGAATTTTGTCAAATAGTTAGTAGGCACTATAGACTATCCAATGTTGTGTGTAATTTCTGTGATTTTGATGTTGGGCATTTTGTTAAATGGTTGGCAGTCGTTCCCAACACTTGTTGAGGTCCACTAAAGATTCCTGAGTTCTGACACTTGTATACTATCCAATGTTGTATATAATTTCTGTGATCTCGACCTTAGACATTGTGTCAAATGGTTAGCCGGCGTTCCCAACACTTGTTCTACTTGAGGACATTCACTCCCTTATTTCCCAATTGATTTTACACTGACTTGAAAACCCTGCATGATTCTCAAATGTGGAAAGTGTTCGCTGGTATGCAGGGATGGGCAGTTGTTTTTTATGGCTCAAACTTACAGATGCCCGCTCTTAACTGTTGCTTCCTCTCCTGCCTCTGCTGGTTTTATATCGTCGTCCAATCACCTGTCTCTTTCTGCGCTGTTGTTGTTCCTGATCCTCTTGCGCTGAAACCCAAATTAACGTTGTAAATTTCTGTAATGGGATGCTTACAGCGAGTGTTCCTAAAATGAAGCCCTGTTTTGTAAATGCTGCAGAACAAGAAAATGTAAAGATAGAAAGCCACTAAATTTAGCGAGGTATGGCTATCTGAATAACTCCACAAATACAAACATTTTGGCTCCACCCGTGACTGCGAGGGAAAGAAAACCGTGAGGCGAGATTGAGTTGCGTGTACAGCGAAGCCAAAGTCAAATCCTGGCCGCGGGAGTGAATATTGAGACTAGGCAGGAGATTAAAAAATGCATTCAAATCTGTCAAGCTGTTTCGTTTCGGCCATAAGAATTGCGGGGGTGATTGGACAACCCAATTAATGTTGTGTGGCGTATACAGAAGAAGTTTATTGCTCTAAAAAAAAACTATGGAGCAAAATTAAATTGGGCACAACATTGTCGACTTGCTCGGATGTGCAGTTAGTTACAAAACGGTTAATTTTGTCTGGGTTTTTTTGGATGCCTTATTTTTTACATAAAGAGGGGTAAAGCATTGTTGTCCAGAAGAGTGGCTGACGATGGCGAGCAGGGGAGGAAATTCGCATCTCTTTTGCACTTTGGTGCTCTTTTTTGCTTCGATTGTCTCTGACGAGATCTTTCGTGAGGAGCATTTTGATGGTAGATTTCGATTGAAATTTTTACTCGGAATGATTTTGTTAAAAAGTGTGAAATCTGTGGGGGAAAACTCTTGATTTAATGTGAAGATTTCCATGTAGCAGAACGTGTTGGAGTGGAGTATTTGTAATGGCAGCGGAAATGAGTGGAGATGGTAATAATAATGATGAAACGAATGCTTACGCAGTTTCTGTGACTCGAACCATGGTGGACTGTTTGGAAACTTATCATGTGTTGGTCGTCGATGAATGCTTGATCGATCGGAAGGTTATTGAACGCTCGCTCCATAAAAATTCTGTTCAAGGTTTGTGTTTAGAGTTTCAGGTAATTTTTTGACGTTTTCTTTGCTTAGGAATTGATTTTTTCTTATTTATCGTCCCCCTTCAGTTACTGTTGTGGAAAGTGCTACAAGAGCACTGGAAGTGCTTGGATTTAATGAAGGAAAGGCCGTATGGCATAATGTGAGTTTTTTTTGGAAGTTTTATATTTTTTACGCAGTTGCAAATAATCTGTTAGGGTTTAATATTTTGTAGAGGTTGGAGGATCGAATCTTGTCACGAAAGTAAACTGTAGCTGAAATCCTTTTTGACAATGTGCGAGGAATTTAACATTGATACGCATTTCCGCTTGATGATATAGATAATCTTCGTTGTTTTCTGCAGTTTAAGCGTATGAATTTGTTTAGTCAGAAGATGCTTTCGTTTCCGAGTTCAGACAATGAATTCGGCAGGTTTTTTAAAACAATTTTCTTGTTTCGGTTACAATGCAGGAAGATTTCAAGTTCAGTATGATCATAACCGACTACTGTATGCCGGGAATGACAGGCTACGGCCGATTACCCTAACTGTCACGTATGTTCGCAAGCAGTCAGGAAACTTAAAGTCGGATAAATTTTGAGCCAAATAAATGCGCAGCCTAGTGGTGGGGCACGTGGACCTCACGGCAGAGGTAGTGGGTTCGAATTTTGCTAACGTGCGTGAGGGAAAGGCCCAGCCGGCTACAGCCTCCTGAAGAAGCTCAAGGTAATTATCATCTACTCTTTAGTGATATTTTTTCCTTTTTTCTTTGAATTAAAATAAATAAATAAATACTTTTACTTAAATATTAAAACATACTCAACACTTAGTTTATATTTGCAGTGCCCAAAACAAGTAATATACGTGATTTTAACGAATAATCCAATAGTTGATAATCTCAAATGTAATACATAGTTACATAGTGAAAAAGACTATCAAGATAATCAATACATTTTAGCCCATTACAAGACCATTTACATTGCAAGACCAATTACATTCCTTTAAAAAAAGTAAAATTGTAACATTTGTAAGACTATTTACATTTCTTGGCTAATACGATAAAGTCATATTATTAAGTTTATGATATCTATTAACCAAAAATTATCTGTATAACGTAAAGAATGAATGTTAAACATAATTTGTCTATTCATCACATGAAGTATAACTTTTTTCCTTATCAATGTAGCGTAGAAATTTTTTCAAAAATGAAACACATAATGGTTGATTTAGCAGTACCTCGTTTAAGAACTGTGCAATTCCCTGTTTTGAGAATAAGGAGAGAACTTTGATGGCTATTTTCTTTTCATGTGGTAATTTACCCCTAAAAATGAACCTAAAGCCACCTTGTCTAATGTTTTGGGTAATTTTTTTGTATATCATGAAGGAGTGTAGGACGAGGGTCTGGAAGGAATACACGTGCACCAAATAGCTACACTTCACCAAGAAAGAAGTTGCAAGATAAGGCAAGCAAACTTGTAAGAAGCAATGTGCATGCATAGAAAGCTCAAGATTCGAAAATGGAATGGAATGAAATGCTCTTGGATTGCCATGGACCAAAAAGAAGAGGAGTACAAATAGGGGAGTGAATGTTAGGAATATTTTAATTGTGAACATTATTACTTTCCCAAATGGGAATGTAACTCCTATGACACACTTACACATATGACAAATTCTGTAAGAGAATCTGTCATAACTAAAATGACTCCTAAGTCCATGTCCACCTAAGTGAGATGACTCACATGGTGTAGGTGGAAATCACACTAAATAATTAAATAAAGTGATCAAAAAACACCTACACCAACACCCCCCCTTCATCGAAACTAGGATGGGGCAAGGTAAGTCAGCAAGACAAACAAGAAATGGGTCTTGGCTATAACCCTGATAAGGTACCCATGCACAAATGGTCTCAAGTAGTGAGGGGAAAACCCAGTAGGAAAAACCTCAACTTACAAGAGATAGCAAACAAAACTCTCCTAAACTACTAAAAATAACGAGAGAAGAAGGAGACTATCCTGCCTCCCAAGAAGATGATCCAGTCACGAGCCACCCTGTGCTAAGTGAAGAGGAGGTAGAGGACCCCCGAAGTGCCAAGGTGTTGTTCCAATCAAGGGAACAATGCTCCGTATGTGAGGTGGAAAATCCAGCTGCTCCATGAAGAAGTGCAGATCCGGAAGCAGTGGCAAACTGAGGTGCAGTATTTGGGCCACGTTATTTCTGGGGAAGGTATCGCAGTCGATCCTTCCAAGATTCGAGCCATCATGGATTGGCCAGCACCCACTAGTGTGACCGAGGTGCGTAGTTTCATGGGTCTAGCAGGATACTACAGGAGGTTTGTTCCGGACTTCTCTCAGATTGCGCACCCTATCACTTCTCTTCAGCGAAAAGGGAAGAAGTTTTTATGGTCAGATAGATGTGAGCAGGCCTTCAGTACACTGAAGGAATGCCTTACGAGAGCACCTATCCTTGCAGTGCCTGATCCTCATGGAGAGTTTTTCGTTTGCACAGATGCTTCCTTGGCAAGACTTGGAGGAGTGTTAATGCAGGAGGGTAGAGTAGTTGCCTTTGAGTCTCGCAAACTCAAAGATTATGAGCTCAACTATCCGACCCATGACCTTGAGCTTGCAGTAGTGGTACATGCTTTAGTGCGGTGGAGACATTTTCTTCTTGGCCGGAGATTTACACTCAGGACTGATCACTTGAGTCTTCGCCACATCTTCACACAGCCCAATCTCAACGCTCGTCAGTGGCGTTAGATGGAGTTACTCTGTGAGTATGACATGGAGACAGAGCATGTGAAGGGGAAGGAGAACGTGGTGGCAGATGCCTTGAGTAGACGGAGACATGTGGCTATGGCCACCTCAGTGGGTACAGATTTGCGGAGTAGGATCTTGCAGTAGCTTCCTCAGGATAGTTTCTACCTTGCAGCCAGAGCAGAGATTGAGTCTCAGAGACCTCTTGAGGGGAGGTTTGATGGATTTTCACTAGAGGCAAATGGTCTTCTCAGACACAGAGGTCGGATATATGTTCCTAGAGATGGAGGCTTGAGACATGACATTTTGACAGAGGCTCATCGTGCATCGTATTCAGCCCATCCCAGGGTGAAGAAGATGCACGCCACCTTGAGATAGTTGTACTTTTGGAGAGGACTTCGGAGAGACATAGCTTCCTTTGTATCCCTCTGTTTAGAGTGTCAGAGGGTGAAGGCCGAGCATTAGCATCCAGCCGGCCTCCTCTATTCTCACGCCATACCAGAGTGGAAGTGGGACACCATTTCTATGGATTTCATTGTTGGGTTGCCGACTTCGAGATACCACCACGATGCCATCATGGTCACGGTGGATAAATTAACGAAGGTAGCCCATTTTTCCCCAGTGAAGACTACCTATACAGCCAATGCGGTGGCACGAGTATACCTTGATGAGATTGTCAGACTACATGGGATTCCGCGGAAGATAATTTGCGACCGCGACCCTTTGTACACCTCCCATTTCTGGACCACCATGCAGTATGCCCTCGGGACGAGGATTAATTTCAGCACAGCTTATCACCCTGAGACCGATGGACAGACAGAGAGGGTGAATCAGATTTTGGAGGATATGCTCAGGATGTACGTGATGGATCATCAGTCGAGATGGGAGGAGTATCAGTATTTGGTGGAGTTTGCCTACAATAATAGTTTCCAAAGTTCTATAGGCATGGCTCCTTTTCAGGCATTATATGGTAGAGAGTGCAGGACACCTCTCAGTTGGGACATGATTGAGGACAGGGTTTCCCTTGGGCCAGCATTATTACAGGACATGGAGCAGCAGGTTACCCTGATCAGACAGAGATTGCAGGAGGCACAGGATAGACAGAAGAAGTATGCAGACCAACATAGGACAGATCGCAGTTTTGAGGTAGGCACGAAGGTGTTTCTTCATGTCAGACCGCATAAGAGCCCTATCCGTTATGGAAAAGGTTCTAAGCTGGCTCCTAGGTTTGTGGGTCCCTTTGAGATCTTGGAGCGCCTATCGTCTAGCACTGCCACCTAGCTTATCGCGCGTCCATGATGTATTTCACGTTTCTGTGCTTAGGAGATATGTTTCTGATCCTTCTCATGTGCTAGATTGGACTGCATTGCAGGTGCAGGATCAGGGGCAGGTGATGGTGGAGCCCGTGCGCATTTTAGACCGCAGGACCCTGGGCCTTCACGGCAGAGAGATTGATCAGGTTCGGGTCCAATGGGACAGGTACGATGAGACTGCTGCTACTTGGGAGGATGCTACATCATTGCGAGCTCAGTTTCCACACTTATTTCAGTGACTTCCAGGAGGAAGTCTAGTCTAAGGGGAGGGGGATGTAATGCCCACTTCCCTACGACACTTAGTTGATTATCATTTTGAGTTATGCAGACTTTGGATACAGACATGACTTATACTTATGTTGATTAGCATGATGTTTTGTGACTAGATGCATTTGGGTTATGATTGGATTTTGTTTTCAGTATGACCTACACTGACTCATGGACAGACTATTGGATACCGATATTATTTTTATATAGATATATTGCATGTGTTCTAACATTGGATTTCTTCACCATGATGAGTAGAATGTAGTTGTTGAATTTACATTACTATAATTTTGGTTAATGATGAAATGCATAATTAAGTTGTGATTTAGACCTAGAAATAATGATTGATTGAATTACGTATAGATGTTAGTAAATTTCATGCATATGGTTATTTTGGATATTTTGACATGGCCACAAGGCCGAAGGAGGTATTTTGTATTTTGCAGGAAACACAGCATGATCACAACCATGAGGGGGATTGGGAACCAAACACAACAGGATGTCGGGTGGTTACAACATTTGGTCGTCAAGGCAACAAGTGAATTGTATCGTGTTACCTTTGTTCTTTTATGTGTTGAGGAAAAAAATTTCCATGAGGGGGAAATTTTCCTATGTGACCAAGGGGGTAAGAATTTTATTTACTTGTTTTAACTTACTTTAGTAGGTGATTTTATTTGTGATGTTTCTTTTTTTGAATTTACTTTGCTAAGTGTGTTTAGATTAATGTAATATCTTGTTTTAATTTTTTAAGTTTTGGAGGGAAGTCAAGTGGGTGTAATTAATTTTGATGGTTGGCTCCTTGAGCCTTGTGTTGGCCTCTTGTATTGAATGCTTGTTTTGAGTGTTGACCACTCCAAACCCTTTGAAACTCGAATTTGGGATTTAAGGCAATTTTAGGGGACTTGTGGGACAAGTTGAACTTGTCCCACACTTCCCAAAACCCCTTACCAACCATATCTATGGGTTGGGAAGCCAAAAAGGGGGTGATTTATTGTTTTGGGAAGAGAAATATGACTTTGGAGTGCACTTTTCTTCATTTTGCATTTATTTGTGCCTTTTGACACATGGGAAGGGATGGATGTGGAAGAGAGTTGTCATTCAATCCAACCACCCATTTATGGTGTTTTGGGATTGGAGTTGACTAAAGGGAAGTGGTCTTGAGGATGTGTGATGTGGCATCCTACAAGGAGCCACATCACCCTCACTCTTCCTCTTGTCTATTTATGGAAATTTCCTCTATTGTGGAGGGGGTTGGAAGTTTTTTTTTGTTGAGGAGTTCTTTTCTTTTATTTTCTTTTGGGAGAGGAAAGAATTGGGAGAAAGAGAAAAGAAGGAGCTTGGACTTGCATGCTTGGGATTGCTTTTGGAGGGAGCTTGTGCAAAGCTTCTTGGTTTAGGCTTCTCTAATGGAGAGGTAGGAAACCTTCTTTGTTGTTTTGCTTTCATATTGTTGTTGCTTCTATGCCAAATTTGTGGATAATGTATGTTTGCCTTTGTGTATTGTGAAAATGGATAGAATGCTTATTGTGTAGTATAGGAGAGGTCTATGGGAATACTCATGAGGGAGGCATAAGAGTAGATTAGGATATTGTGGAGGGAGTTTGAGAGGGATGCCCATCTTGGGTAAGAATGTTTACATTCTTACCTTGTCTTTGAGGGAGGCATAAGAGTATGGGAGGAAAAAGGGGTACTTGAGGGAGACATAAGAGTCATAGGGGCTTGAGTTTTATTGTGGAGGGTTTTGGATGGGCATCTCATCTCAATTGGGAGGCATAAGGAAAACATTCCCATAGTTCCTTCTCTTGTTGGCTTGGATGCAAGCCTTGTTGTGAAATGTTTGGTGTTATTTGTGTGTCTCTTTGTTCTTCTATTTTAGCTTGAATGTTGTGAAGAAATTGTATTGTGGAAGCATGTATTGTTGCCTTGAGTTGGAGACCACCCTTTCATTGTGTTGTGTTTGGGGCTCGGGGGTCAATGGAGGAGATTGCTTCTCTTCTCCATTTAGTTTTGGTTGGAAGGAGAGTGTTGCCTCTCCCCCTATCTTGGTTGTGATTGAACTACTTGGAACTTGGAGCATGGATGAAGAGCACTTTGGAGCTTGTGAAGAC
Source organism: Taxus chinensis (assembly GCA_019776745.2). Lineage (NCBI taxonomy): Eukaryota > Viridiplantae > Streptophyta > Pinopsida > Cupressales > Taxaceae > Taxus > Taxus chinensis. The sequence continues at coordinate 618,189,095 of CM034155.1, forward strand.
TCTTTCCATTTACCTTCTATACTTTATTTTGTTGTAAATTTGTAGAAAAAAGAGAGTTATATCATCTTGTTTTTCATTGAAAAATAATGGACATTGTAATCTATATTGTATCAAAAATCACATGGTTGAATGCAACATTTTACTTGCAAGATGTTATATGATTGAATGGATTGTAAGATAATAAAGAAATGATGTGTACAAAAAGGCTTGTGATAATTTTGTGAATATACTAATAGAGAGATTGGTTGTAAATACTTCTTGTGAAATGTTGGTTTTAATTCATTGTATTAATCAAATTATATGTGTAGTAAAAGCTTATTTCTTTCTTGTTGATAGATAGAAATTTGATAACACAATTACTTCTATTTGGGACAACAAGTAGACCAAATATTAAATTGTAGAAGAGTCTCTTAATTGGAGCTCATTGTAAATCATTCCATCATTGGTTAAAGAAATGAAATTTACTTGTTCTACATTACATACAACAACTATCATTCCCTAAAAAAAAAAAAAGGATTTAAAACAAGTGTGTAAATTTCAATATTTCCTTCTAGGTTCTTTATCATCTTGATAATATATATATATATATATATATATATATATATATATATATATATATATATATATATATATATTTAATACCCACAATGATGAAAATATTTCAATAATAGAAGATAAGTCATTATTACAATATATTTACTTTAACAAGTTATAAATTCCTTTTATTTATTTCAAAAATTTATTATGCTTTTCTCTCATGTGGGTACACACACACACACACACACACACACACACACATATAAATATTTATATTTGTATACAAAATATATATAAAAAGAAATAATGGCGAATTTATTTTGCGTATTGAAAATATAAACAAAAAAAGGGGGCCGCGGCCTGTCCACTGTATTCGGATTGGGGGTGGGGGGAAAGGGCGCCGCCCCCATCCCCACCCCATATACCAATATGGGGTGGGGATGGAGGTGGCGCCCCTTCCCCCCCCCCCATTTACATTGCCTGCGCAGTCTATATTACAGCAAAAAAAAAAAATACACAAAATCAATGCGCGGCCTTTCCAAAAAAAAATAAAAATAAACGGCCTGTATGCGCGGCCTGCCCCTTGCGCCCTTCCTCGGCCCGTAGGCGGCCATCAACACTCTTATATATATATATATATATATATATATATATATATATATATATATATATATATATATATATATATATATATATATATATACATTGAACCTGCGAGTATAGGGTGTGGGCAACCAAACAACCCTAACCAGGTCAGATCCACAATGAAAAACTCCTCCATTAAAGCTTGAGCCAAAGAAATTTTTTGTTGAGAAGAGTTTCCATGGTTGTAATGGCCTCCATAGATGGAGCTTCTTCCTCTTCCTCCCTTAACATGCAAGCAAAAATAAAATAAAATAAAAAGAAATGAGAGCTTTGAGTGTAAGAGGGAAATAAAACAAAAAGGGATAAAAAAAAATACTTAAGGAAATCCATAAGGATTTCTAGGGTTTCCTTGCCCAACCTAGATCTAAGGGTGGGGAGAGATTAGATCCAATGGTGGAGATTATATCCTACACCACTTAAGTGATGGGCTCTTTTGGTGGGAATTAAAAAGTTAAATAGAAATAAGAGGGGGGGGGGTGAATTTAGCAAAAGTTGTGCACTTGACCCTCTAGGCAAGTAGTTAACTATTGTATTGTATGACCTTGGGCTACAAGACTTTAGGTCCTTGCATTATTAAACTTTAAATAATTAATTAAGGGTCCTTAAATAATTTAATCCAACCGGGATTAATTGAGCCTTGTGGAAAAGCTAACGAAGTCTCTTAATTAAACTCTAGGACCTTGTTGAGGAAGGTAACAAAGATGTAATTGAGTTTGAAATTTTGAGGTGGTTTAATAGATCGATAATTTTCTCTGGCGCATCGCGACTGTCCTCTTGTAACCTGAACCTAATAAAAAAAAAATTATTTCATAATTTTTCTCTCTCTAAACCTGTTTTGTTTGGGCCTCATGCGAGTAGTTCTACGGGCGTTACAGAGACTATCCTGCCTCCCAAGAAGATGATCCAGTCACGAGCCACCCTGTGCTAAGTGAAGAGGAGGTAGAGGACCCCCGAAGTGCCAAGGTGTTGTTCCAATCAAGGGAACAATGCTCCGTATGTGAGGTGGAAAATCCAGCTGCTCCATGAAGAAGTGCAGATCCGGAAGCAGTGGCAATGAAGGAAGGTGGAATGCTCTGAACCTGTGAAGAAGTGTACCCAATGCCTGATGAGTCCTGAATCATAGTGCCTGCTCTCTGAAGTGTCTAAAGTGGGCCAGAAGTGGGCAGATCAAGAGACAACTCCTCAAGATGTGGCAAGTGATAAGTGGATGGTTGAGGTGGGTCCTCATCATCATGGTAATCAACTATGCTAGAAGAGATGTCCAAAACATCAGAAATGGGCTCAGAAGTATCCTCAAGTCCAACTAAGTCGGATGAAGAATCAGAAGGAGGAGCAAAGTGAGAGAATGAGTGCAGCCGAGTGTGATGGTCAGCTATACCAACTGCAACAATAGCATCACTGTGGAGCTCCCTAACGTAAACTGAGTCCGGAGTGAACTCAACTTGCAAGCCCTGTCCAAGATGAGTGATCTGATAGACTGAAAGAAGGTTTGTTGAAAGTAAAGGGATACTAAAAAACATTATTGAAAGTACCACCACTTACTTCCACTGATCCTCTTCCAAAAACCTGTATAGTGGTGTTGTCACCAAGCTGAATGGAGGACATGTCACATGGCTCAAGTGAATCAAATTCAATGTGTGATGATGCCATGTGATGAGTTGCACCCAAATCAATAATCCATGTAGGGGTAGGTGGCACAACTGTCACTAGAGCTCTTCCCTTTGGTTTCTCCTTGTTGGATTCTTTTACTTTTTCTTTCTCTTGTACTTTCTCTTTTTCACTCTCTTTTTCCTTAGAACTGTCGTGGGATGATGAAGGTGTTTTGAGAGAATATGAGACTCCAATATTGTGCTTCTCAAGCAGATCAGTGAGGAGAGCAATCTTTTTCTTCAAGCACTTTTCTTCATCATGCATGCCATGGCAGTATCCACATTTGATTCGTTCTTTGGAATTTCGAGAGGTGGAAGAGTTATTTTGGGGTTTGTCCTTCTTTTGATGATCCAGTTTCTTCTCCTTAGAAGCTCTCGGTTTTTCCTTTCCAACAATGAGAGCATGGGATTTTGTGGATTTCAAGGTTCCCATTTGAATCAATTTACTTTGTTCCCTGATCAAATCTGCAATAAACTCATCAAGAGAGGGCATAGACCAACTTTTTCCAAGTGCCCTTTTTGTTGCATGGAAGGTGGAGACAAATACAGAGTATTCAGGACCAAGTTTGGTAAGGACAGATAAAATGAGTTGAGATTCCTTTTTCTGTATTCTACAATATTCTAACTGCAATCTGAGTGATATGAATTTGGAGAAGAAGTCTTGAAGGGTGTCAAAATCATTGGGACTAAGACTTATTAGGCTATTCTCAAGTTCATGTCCCCGCATTTCATCCTGTTTCCCAAAAAGTTTTTGGAGAGTATCCAGAACCTTTTTGGGTGTGGTGGAAGAGGAAATGTGAAAACTTAGCTCTGGAGATACACACATGGTCATGAACCCAATGGCTTCATCACACTTATCAAGCCATTTTTCTCTGTCTCTTTCATCATCAGGTTCAGCTTGCAGACCGGTGGCAATGCGGAACAATTTCTTTCCTTTTAAGGCAGTGTTCATAGCATTCATCCATTCTTGATATTTGAATGGGGTGAGCAAAGGAACACCATGATTATCCATGACAGAAAAGAAATGTGCGAAAAAGGAAAGATACACCCCCAAAAAATGGCACTTTATAACATAGTTCGTTTTACAAAAATAATATTCCCATCATGTAGATTGCAGAAAAACATCCAATTTTGACTAAAGAAGTGCTCAAAAAGGAGCAACGAGTCAAAAGTTATGGCTTAAAGAAATTCCCGCAACTGATTAAAAAAAGCTAATTAGCCCTGCAAAATATTTAAAATGTGCCCGAAACACATTCAAAAGGTATCGTGTTTGTGCCCGTTGGAAACGGCATCAAATTTCAGAGGGGGTTTGTTTTGACTGCGAGGGGGGATTAGCCTCCTGCCAATCCCGGACCTCACCCTCCGTCTTCGACACTCGAAGGAAGGGCCACCAAATACAAGTAAAATGCCCAGATTTTTAAAACAGCCAATAATATGAAATGTTTTAATACCTTAAAACATTTAGAAGAGGTCTGATCTGATTTAGATTACCTTCAAACACTGCGGGCGTTTAAAATCCATTCAACTTGGTTTTTGTTTGACCGAACCAAGTCAGGTGCTGAACTTGGTTTTTGGTTTTGCTGCTGCGCTGGAAGGTAGACAGCCACGTTTTCAACAGGGACAGCCACATTTTCAACAGGGACAGCCACGTGTTGGACAAGAAATGTGCAGCAAAAACGTCAACGAGCAGAGACCACGTGCTAGAATGATGCTGAAGCCAAAAAAATGGGTTTTTTTGAGAGCAGAAGCTAAAAAACGGGTCTGCAATTGGTAAAATCGGGTCTGCAACTGGTAAAAACGGGTTTGATGAGAGCAGAAGCTAAAAAACGGGTATGCAACTGGTAAAAACAGCTCTGGTGAGAGCAGAAGCTAAAAAACGGGTCTGCAACTAGTAAAAACGGCTCTGGTGAGAGCAGAAGCTAAAAAACGGGTCTGCAACTGGTAAAAGCGGGTCTGGTGGAATACACACTGAAAATGATAGTTGGAGATCAACTCTGAGGCGTCAAAAAGAGCATGAGCACACACAGCCAATAGCCAGACCGATGAACCAATGCTGGCCAGTCCAAAAACATGAGCAGAGAAGTTAATCCTTGCAGCCCTTCACTATTGAATGAAGACTCAAACCGCACCCCCTTCTTTGAACCTGCAAATGTTGAATCCACAACCAACAAGAAGCACACTAACAAACCACGAAAAAATAACCACAAGAATCTGAAATATGCAGGTAAAGCACATGCAAGAAGCAAGGTAGCAACTTTCGTACGGAGTGTATTAAATGGTCGACTTAAATTATGGAAAAAATAGTCCGTTAAAAAAATACTATAAATACGGAAAAAAATATGGTAAACTACATATAAAAAAATATATGATAATATTTTATGCTCAGTTGAATGATAGCTCTTCTTCATCACTACTTATATTTTCATAGTATTCTGCAACATTTTGTCAAATAATTCGCAGAATCACAATTGTATTTGAGTATTTTTTTACAAAGTATTTTGTCAAACAGTTGGTAGACAATCTACATAGTGATTGTATTCCAGTTTTTTAATACAGTTTACCAGCAACACACACTACAAGAAAATGGGTACTCTTTCCACAATTTTTTCACAATTTATTTGTGGATATCTTATTCAAAATTGTGAATCCAAAATTGTGGACTCCACCCACAATTTTTTTGTGAAAATATTATTTGTGACAAAAATTGTGATAAAATCTACAATTGAAAACATTGTGAAAAAATCACAAATTGTTATTTGTGACATTTGTCACAATTTTAATATTGTTACATGTCTACAATTGGAAAAATGGTGATAATTTCACAATTTTCAAAATTGTGGTGAACCCACAATTTTAAAATTGTGACATGTATCCCAGTAATAAAAGAGTTATTCCAAAAATTTAAAATTTTGACTATTCAAACAAATTTTAAGTTTTAATATAAATTTGTTACACAATTATTTTAATTTTTAATCTAATTTTAAAATAATAAAGACAAGGAAATATTATCTTTAGTTAAAGATAATAAATATGTTTCGATTACAAATTTAAAATTATTTATTATATTAAATAAAGAATGTTAAATTAAAGAAAAAAAACTTATTTATATTAAAAAATATTCGAACAAACAATTACTTAAGTATACATATTAAAATAAATACTATTAAATAATAGTTTTTAAAAATAGTTTTTTAAATACATTTTTTGAAATATATATTTTAGAAGAGTACGTGCACATAAATAGTTTCATGAATATTTATTAAATTTTGTTATTTTTCAAAAATAAATAATCATTTCAGATTGTTGAAATTATGATTATATTGTTTAATTGTAAAGTTATTTATTCTAATGTTTACTTTAGTGTAAATTGGGTAAATGTATTAATTATAAAAACAAATCTTCCATGATATGTTATACTCAGGGATCATAAATAATTTCAAACTAAAGCATGAATGCGGCGCTTTTAGGTAGTAAAGTTTAAAATCTCTTATGGAATTTTTTTACTACTGTAGAAACTAACCTAATCTTCCCCATAAAAAACTACTTATTAAAGACAATTAAAATATAATAAAAAACCTAAAAGGTGTTGAATATTTCTTTTAGTGGCTGAAATACAATGTCAAGAATAATTGCATGGTAGGGAGTTCAAATTTTATAGCAATACAATGATAAAATATCAAAGTTAAGATATCAAATACTCATGATTTCGGGCACTTGGGATGAAATCGATATTACTCAGAATAAAACTTAATAAAATATTTTTTGCAAAAAAAATCAGTATCGTTGTCCACTATCCAACTTTGACATGTGCCAGCAACTGCAAAATACAAAGAACACATATTTTAGAGTGGCCCTTTATGCAAAGGAAACATTGTATATAAATGTTTTCTAAATATCAATATTTGTTCTTATATCTATTTGTTAGAAACCTGTCAAGATTAGATCTATAGATCTCAAGAGAGGACTTCTCGAATCTGTAAAAGATATATAGATATAAAAAATGATAGGATTTTCAAATAGTCTATTCAGCTATAAAGATTTGAAGATTTGATTGAACTGTGGGTAAGGATTGAATGGATAATCTTGAAATACCTGCTAGTTCATCTGTCGCTATTGTTTTCCACTCCAATTTTCATAGTACATGCCTCCTTTATTTTTGTTCTTGAAATTTTAGGTTTTAATTACTTCTCCATGGATCAACGCCTCAAATTGCGGAAATTTAGTTTTTTCAATTTTTATTGGCACGTCGGATCATACACAGATCAAAAACTCATCCGTCAGATTATTTCTTATCAACGGTGCATAAGTGATGTGAGTTTTTTTATTGATATTGTTTCCTTTATAAATGTTTAATGATAGCTGTCATTATAAAATTAAAATAGTGGCTTTCATATGTAAAAGAATATATAATAAGTTTAATACAAACAAATTTATATCCACGAAAAAAAATTAGCATGAAAGTGTTCTCTCTCGCATTGAAAAGTTATAGTAAACCACATAAATGCAGCAATTTAATTCAACATTATTAATAATTTAATGTCTTATATGCAAAAAATTCTTAAATATTTTTATTTTTCAAATTGCGAGTAATATTATTTCATATTTTTAATATATTATATTGATTAATTAATTTATTATGATTTCTACAATTTGTTAAATAAAATTTGCAACAATAATTTAGATAAAATAAATGAGATTTAATTTAATCACATTATATGTTCCTGGTTTTTATTATTAAGAATTTAAATAATAATTTGTGAACGTGCATAAAATTGTGTTATTTTATCTTCGACATACGTGCATGTTGTGTGAATAAATGAAAATGGTATATTTTGTCACCTTAAACTATGAAAAACAATGGGATTATATAAACTAATCACAACTATGTTAGAAATTAATTATCCATAAAATATGTTTAGATCCATTATATAGAAAGTGAGATATATTGTTGATTCGAAACATTAAAAATAATGATAGAGTTATACAGAAAGAAAGATATATTATTGTTAATTTGCAACATTTAATATAATGTAAAAGGGATTATTTAGATTATCCTAATAGAAAAACCATGTCTTCTTTATTAAAGATGAAATAATATCGTGGATATTACACAATATTTCTAAAATATTTTGATATTGGGATGAGTTTATAATCTAATTTTTAAATGTAAAATATTAATTATCTTTGCCATTTTAGGATAGTGTTGATAAAAAGGTGAAGCTTCCAATAGTATTTAAAATTAACATTGATGTGATTTTTCTCTAATTTGAATGGTTTTGTTTCCTAGGCTATAAACAACTTATATTTTTAAGTCTTACTAAATTATTTCACAAATATAGTGTAGATTACTCACAATTAAAATTTATAATCTATCTTAATAGTCTTTAATATCAAATTTTCTAGTTAGGTGTTGTACTATATTTTTCATATTATATATTATTTTTATATTTTTCAATAATATATTATTAAATTTTTAGACGTGTAGAATTTTCATAAATCACTACTAAAAGTAAGATAGTTTATCCACATTGTTATCCACAAAAAAAACATTTTGTGAAAAAGTTGTGAATTATTAACATTAAATAGATAGCTTCTATAATAAAAAGTAGATTTTCCACAATTTCATAAAAACTAATTTTAATATGTTAAAAACCAACAATCTTGAAATTTCATTGTGGGAAAATCACATTTATCATATTTTGAAAAACATTTCCACTACTTCATAAAATTCAAAATGAAAATTAATAAATATACACATCCTTGAATTTTTATTTGAATAGATCACTATTTCTTCTCGTGTTTTGATAAAAATAGATCTTTGAAAATAAAATTACAGATATTGTGTACCACAACATATATATAAAGTCTTGTAATTGAACACACCTAAATTATATTTAGTGTTCTTGTTGTAGATATCATACACAAAGAATTTAATATGAATGATAAACATTATTCAAAGTAAGTTTATTATCCATAATGTTATTCATTAAAAAAATAGTTGTTGAAATAATGTGAATTATCAATAACAAATAGATAAATTTATAAATATGATATAGCAATTTTGTAATAGTAAACTTCAATTTGTGCATTGTCCATATTTTATTCTTTATTGTGGATAATTGACATTTTGGAAGTCTGGTTTGGAAAAAAAAGACTTCTAAACATAGTTTTATCAATTGTTTAAACAACCAAAGATAACTTTTTGGCGTACACTAATAATATTTTATTTTGTATTATCCACAAAATGTAAAATATAACGTGGACAAATTTAAGTTCCAACAATATTATATGGGGAAATTCGTGTAATTCTATATTGTTGAAAGGCTTTTAACAAATTACAGGTTATTGAGTTGTTATGTACTTCAGGTTATTATATCTTTTAGCTTTCTTGCAAAGACTCTTTTGAAATACATGTTTGGATATTAAGGCTATACATTTATGTTTTTTCCTCCCATGCATCTTTAAAAAAAAATTACTTTTGCATCTCTTAATACCTATAACAATTTTATGATGTTCCTTTCATAATATGTTGTCATTTCTGTCATGAATTCACTTACATTTTTACTCATTTGCTTCATCTTATCTAACAAATTAATCATTGTCCAGTTGAAAACATTTGACAACAAAAAAATAATAATAATAATAACAAAGCCAAATTTCCTCATATTTTCTCAAAAAAATCCATTTCTTTTATTTGTGTATAAGCTAAGTGTTGGTGCCCTTGAATTGACGGAGAAGTTAATGGTCTTGACTAAGTGAGCCCTCCATATGGTTTACATTAGACACAGTATAATGTTATTCTTAATCTCAATGCTATTTTTGATTAGGTTGAATCACGATTAATAAAAGGTTGTACTTGGAGATAATCAATAAAAGGTTGTAATAGGAGAATGTTTAATCTAACAAAAAGCTTGGAAACACTCTCAAAATATGATATGAGATGATAGTTTTTTTTACATGGGCTTTACGGATATATTCAAAGAAAGTGTAGGAAATGTTCTTATTGTCAAATAAAGTAGCCATCATCAAACCTGGTTTGAAATTTGAATGATAGAATATGTCACAATTTAGAAATACTCGATTAAATTACGAAGAATGAGTAGTAAACCGTAAACTTCATTTCTCGAAACAACTCGGTATTAGGTATTCATGTCTTCTTCTGCATCAAAAAAAAGTAATATAGGTTTTCACTATAATTTATGTTATAAAGTAATTATTTTTTCGTACGTTCTCTTCAAGTTATAACTTTTATTTTAAAAATTTGAACTTCTCTTAAAATTTTAGAATCAATTTCAATAGGCCGGTCTCCCCATTGACATTAAAGAACTCAAACCCATGGAAGGTCAATTATTGGCATCTTTTCAAGGCTCTCTTAAACATATTGAATATAATCTTATTGATGATTTGAGCTTCATTGGCCCAAAGTTTCATAGTTAGATTGACTACTGACTTCATGAATCATTTCCCCATTGCAAAACATATGTATTTGGGAAAAAATCTACCATTCTTGTTGGACACCTTGAGAAGCTACCACCAACCATGGAAATTCCTCTGCATGCCAACAATTTATATGGCGCCAAACTATAGAAAGGATTCAGTACTTCCATCTACTTGAATTTTGTCTTCTAACAACATTGTACTCCTGGACAGATTTCCTTTTGCCAACTACTTCTCAACATTCATATAGTTGTTCTTCTATTTGAGGATTGGGAATCACTCATGGCTCGCTTTGACTTGTGCCTTTTTCAATAAAAAAAATTATTTTAAAGGATGCCACCCATTCATTTGTAACAAATGACCATGTCAACCAACACAACCTCTAAATGCTAAAAGGACATAACTCTCCAATCACCTGATCCACTACTCGAAACACCAAGCGGAAAGACTCGGGAGATTCATATGATGATCAATTGTAACACATACATTTTCTTCGCAAGACCCAAAAAGTCATGCCACTTAAAATGGCTTGGGCTTTGTCTATTCACAAATCTCAAGTTCTTACTTTGCATAAAGTCACTATTGACATCGCTAGCACCAAGAAACAAGGCCTTACCTTCACTTCAAAATCTAGAGTTCTCTTCTTTTCCAATCTTCGGATTTCAGCGACTTTTTCCTTTCACCTCTACTTTAAGATGTCCAAGACCCCTCTACTTCTAACTCATAAAAAATGGGGAGTCACGCCTAGAATCTCTATCAATATTCCCAACCTCTTAAACCCCTCTTCGTTTCACTTCCCCTCCCTTTAATACTTGTATCCTTGTCTTCCATTCCATCCTCTCAATCTTCGAGCTCCTCTCTATTGGTGTACGTTTACCTTTTATGTTCTCCCTCTCCTCTACATGTCTTATTTAATATTAATTTACAAAGACTTCACTTATTTCTTCCCCTCCACTTTTGCACCTACTTTGCTCCACATTTGCTCCCATTCTCTGTTCATTCCACCTCCATATCTCTTTCAGCTTTCACATTGCAGTGTTCGCGTGCGATTGCGAGCTGTAATCAAACAAACGTTCAAGGCAAAGAGGATAACTCCAAGAGCATTTGCCACACCAAGGAGCTTTTCATCAAAATCTGCATATGATCCAAAGACTTCCAATAATTGAGTAATTTTGTTTGCTTTATACTAAATTTATTCAAAAAAAAATGGCGTTATATAGAAACGAAGGATTATCGCTATCATCATCATGGCATAAAAATCGACGTAACCAATTTTGTGATTAACTTGTGCGGTCGTTTCGATTTGTTTGCATCAAGCGGCGTTTGATTGTTTGAAATGTTCCTTCATAAATAGCGGAGGGGAAACCATTTTGAAACGTGAACAGCAGCAAACCATTTACCTGCCATTTTGGTAAGAAAAGGTGAGAATTTCAGTGAGATGGAGAACGAGATCAATGAGAATGACAACCACCCAATTCACGACTGGTTCGACAGTCTGCAACACCGTGTCTCCGCCTTGCTCAACGATGCCGACCGTTTACTGCGTCATCCGCCGCCTAATGAAAACCAGGAATCTCTGTTGGCACGTCTGCAAGAAATCCGCAGCCGCCATCGCCCGTTACAGTCAGAGTTTTTTCGTATAGAACGTTACCAGGATCAATTCTTGGACCGTATTCAGAGACTGCGCCAAGAATTTCATGAATTGGACATGACCGTCACTGATATCTTGACGGAAATGGGCGTCGATCATGAGCCCACAGACACTTTCCGCTTGGAGGCGCGCCTTGCATTAATGATTTCCGTGCATCATATCAATGAAGTGGGTGCATGTTTGATTTGCAAGGAAGAGTTTCAGTTGGGAGACGAGGCGCTGCAAATGCCATGCCACCCACATCATATATTACACTCCGCCTGTGTTCGCCCATGGTTGGGGACGCATGATACTTGTCCCATTTGCAAGAGGAATATTTATGAATTGCTATCATCTTCGCCTTCTACCAGTAGAGGTGCAGACATTCAATAGAAACAATAAATTGTAATATTTTGTTATTGAATATAAATTAGCAACGACATTCATAGATGTTTGTGGACGGATGAGAGGCATAAGTTGACATTGATACATATCAAGAATGAATTTTTATCGTTTTTAATAATTTATTGACTTGTATTTTCTGTTAATGAAGTTTATTTGGAAAATTTTGAACAATTAAATTCTTTGTATAGACAATCTATATTACACAAATTAAATGCATGCTATGATAGTGAATATAAAACGTCATAACTAACAATGTTTTATTTCTATTTTTATCATTTTTAATAATTAATTGACTTGCATTTTTTGTTAATGAAGTTTCTCGGAAAAAAAATTGAACAATCAAATTCTTTGTATAGTGTTGGCGAGAAAACTTGTCTTGTGGACAAATTGGTGGGTTTCAAGCCAATGCCCTCTACTTGAAGAGTGCAGTTTCCGTATGTGCATGCGTGAAAAAGTGGATTTCAATGGTGGCTTTTCGACCAGGGATCCAACAGGGGCACTCCATTGACCCTGTGGCAAAACTAGCAATTTCTCACTAGAGAAGAACTTTGTCTGAGAAGGGGAAAATGAGTGAGAATGGAGAGTGCAGAAACTAATGCTGCGAGTAGAATATTAGATGTCCACACACATTAATTAGAAATTTCATTTACATGCATTTATAGTCAAAGGAAAAACAAATCCGCAGGAGAAGCTACAAGACCGAATGAAACTCATTGGTCACAAAGTACCAATTAATTCCTCAATCAAAGGGGCAAAAATTCCTTCTTTTATTATTGAAGCTCGAGCAGAGTTTGTACATATCTTGAAAATGGAAGAAATTCGAGGAAGAAGAGGAAATAGAAGAAGAATGGCATTTTTTATCTTTTCCAGGTACAGAGCACTCTGGTATTTTTCGAAATCAATTGCCAGCCCCCTTGGAATGGCTCGAGAAGCCATTATATTCTTCACAAGAAACCGTTACAACTTCACAAATCCTCAACACCTTTTCAAATTCCTCTATTGTGAAGGAAACGCTCGTGGCGGGTTAAAAACTAGATCTTGCAAAGCAACCGTTACATTTGATTTGCCAGTTTAAATACAGACCATTTGATTTGCTCCTCTAACTTTGAAATCGAGTCGTCCACGTGGCAAGAAGGGATTTGAGCGGTTACAGGGGAAGCCCTTTGCATTTTGTGATTTTTTAGAGATTTGGCAATTTGGAACAAATTGGCTGGCACCTCCGCTTTGACTTTTTAACTTAGACACGTGGCATGTTCTTATTGGAAATGGGATCGCGGCCCTTTTATCAACATTTTAACATTTTTTGGAAAAAGGCTCAAAAACTCAATTTCCTTCGCCGGCCCGCTGCTTCGATTTGACTAGGACACGTGGCACCCTTTGATTGGAAATGGGGTCACAGCACTTTTCTCAACATTTTAACCTTTTTTGGAAAAAGGCTCAAAAACTCAATTTCTTCCGTCGGCCCGCTCTTCCGCTTTGACTTTTCAACGGCAAGCCCAAGACCTTAGCAGAGCCGCGGAGCATTCTAGAACTTTTACTTTGCTTTTGGAAATTTGGTTAAATTTCCAAAAGTGCCCCGATGGCCCACTCGTCCACTTTGACTTTTCAACGACGGGCTTCACCTTTGACTTTTTCCAAGCGAGCTCAAGCTTTGACTTTTTCCCTTATAGGTTGATCGGGGTTACGGGTCACTTATTAAATTTTCACCTTTTTTGCAAAGAGGCTCAAAAACACAAATTCCCCCGATGGCCCACTCGTCCACTTTGACTTTTCAACGGCGGGCTTTGTCTCTCCAATGACTCTAACCACGTGGCAATCTGGCGTTGATTTGGTAATTGGCCCTTTCTGCCCCACCTTTGGAATTGCACCACTGCGACACGTGGAGCCGTTTGCTGAGCCTTCCATACTTAGTTGATTTTCCCTTCATTTTGTACCTGGGACATGTGGAAAGTCTGTGCTTAATTGAAGACTATCCTTGGGACCTTGCCCCTGGAGTTGCGTCGTTGCGACACGTGGCTGCTTACGTTGGATTTTGAAGTATGACCGAACCGCCTCCAATCAAAGAGACCCGCATATCACTCGGGGATGCTAACGCAAAATTTGATGGGGAAAGAAATGCCCATCGCTCCCGACTGTGTGAAAAATACACAGAGGAAGAGAACTTCGTCATTTTGAATCCAATTTTCGAATTTCCTTCATGAACCAGAGGCATGGAGGCAAAATAATGATTTGATGACCCAGGCCATAGAACAAGTGAACAATTTCGATAAAAAATGGAGGTTGCAAAGAGGATATTACGTGCACAGATCGGGAAATGGAGGATTTCTAAAAACGATCAAAACAAAGGTTTAAACAGCTCTAGGGCACGACTTTTGCTAATTTCTTGAATCTTTAACTTGGCTTAAACACTAACGAAGGGCATGAGCTCAAAAAATTGGAATTTGGCTATGAAAACGCAGAGCAATTTTCAGGAGACAACATATAGACAATCTATATTACACACATTAAATGCATGTTATGATACTGAAGATAAAACATCATAACAAACAAACAATGTTTTGTTTATGTTTGTATCAATAAAGATTGTAAAGTGTATATGAATTAGCGTAAATATTAGTTTTAGAATCCTTAATCATTTTGTGTTAAGCAATTAATGTTATCTATATGCTTCCACAATTTGTATACAAGCATCTATCATAGAACTTGGAACTACTTCTATAAGAAATACTTTCAATTATTCTATGATAGATGGCTATTCTTTTTCATAGAGATTCCACATTTGGGCATGTTTGAAGGATGTTTGTTCATGTTCACAAAGGTAATTAGGTTTTTCATTAAGCCCATTTTTTGCTTTATCATTATAACCATACTAACAAAAAAATCATCTAAGTTAGTATCAAAAATATTGTCAATGATTTTAGATATTGAAAACACACAAAAAAATTATAAGTCGCGGTCAAAATTTCAAAATTCACTATGGTCATCTCTATAGGGATGGGTAAGTTACTTTAGAATTTTAAAATATAAATTATATTATTGTCGTTCTTGAAGAATGTATTGTTAAAAATTTCATCCACCAAATGATTTTAATTCGTAATGGTTGAAGGAACAACAATTCAAAAAGATAACAATCATCAAAAAATGAATTAATAATGCATAGAAAAAAAAAATTGTTTTCCTTTACAATGTATTAATGTTTTTTTAAATAATATTATTATCTTATCTTATTGTATATATTAGTGCTATTTATATGTTTTACAAACAATTACTCACCTATAAATATTTGGGCTCCTCATAAATATTAAGATTTCAACTTATTTTTACATAGGATATATATTAATTAGCCCATCAATAATATGTTGAATTTATAAATTCATAATTTAAAAAATACATATTAAAAGGTAAATATACTTATTCAAGTTAAGATTGGAATTTTAATATTCTTATATATATTTATTTTTATATTAATAAAAATTTTGTAAAATTATTATTCATATTTTAAAAGATTAAATGGAAAAAATAAAATCTCACAAAATTGACCTACAAAATCTAGTTAAAAGTCATAGAAAGCTTAAAAACGCTTGAAAATAAATTAACACTTTTGAACTGAAAAGCAAGTAAGCTCCTTCGTAATTCAAGCTGAAACAAACCAAATTATTAAAAAAGACTAAACAAATTTAGAGCTTCTAAAAAATACGAAAAATGTCTAAATCAATGTGGAAACTTACGAAATTAAAGAACTTGACATCCTGCCAACCGAGAAAATTCAACAAGTTTGTGGGCTAAAAATAGTCCAAATTAACTTCTAAATTGTTACGTCTATTTTGTTTCCTCCAGTTATAATGAATTGACACCTGAACTTTATTCCATAATAATTCATTCCTAATATAGATGTGATTAAATAGTTGGATCTGCTTAGTGACTTCATTGAAGTGCGGATGAAGAAAATGATGGTATTTAATTGTCGCATTATCACTGTAATATAAGGCGACAAAGAAAATTTTCCTGCAAGTTATCACTAGTTAATGCAGTGTGTTGTTATGGTTGTAGGGCATTACATAGGAAGAAATCCCAATAATGAATTGAGGATAATGTTACAGAAGAATGAGATTGCTACAGTGATTAGAAGGATAGATACATTATATAACATACGAAGGCCTTGTAAAATAAATGAATTCACAAACTGTATGAATTTATTTTTGTTGAATTTTCTCTTCTTTTGCATGAGGTTGTTACAGGTCTAAGTACACCGGAAATTCTCTTCCTAAAATAATCGATGTTGGTGGTTATTCACTATAGATTTCATCAGATCAGGACTATTGTGAACTATCCCTTTATTTTTGTTGGTCATATATAGATAAGATGTGGGAGAACAATTTTTCTTTTGTCATTGGGGAAGAGGGTCTTCCACACAAAGGCATGGAGGAGACTGGCCATGAAGAGAGAGGAACCAATAATAGTGGAAAACAAAGATAGAAACACAATTAGGCCTTGTGTAAAAGGATTTGTTGCCTCCGTGTATATTTTATGGAAACTAGGGAAGCTGACATCATTTGCTATGTGTATGGCCACCATGAAAATTTTGAGAACCTTTAATATCGTCAAACTAGAATAATATGATAAATATTTGATGAGATTGGATTGAAACATCAAATTCTTAGTATTATGATGGTTGTATCCAAACCTAAAATTTATTTATAATTTGAGTATTACAACCTCTAGCAATACAATGTCTTCTAACTTAAATAAACTATGATGTAGGTGGTGGAATGATGGGGCTTCAGTTTAAATATTTTGTGATTATCAAATAGTATAAAGTAAAATAAAATACTATAGTTTTGCTTTAGAAATGTTTAGAAGAGGACATGAAACTTATTTGAATTTTGACATTACAAAAATTAATTAAATGTTTAAAAGACATCAATGACTACTATAGGGTAAGTGAACGGAAATGGGGGACCAAAAATCGGCCAAATTTTTTATTTGAAGCAAAATGCAAGTGGATTTTAAATTACTAGGATTGGTAACTAACAAGCGTAAAATGTAAGAGCATTATAACACGCTCACGTTGTAATGCAATCGTGTTAAGAAAAATATTTTCATTTATTAATATTTAAACTTTATTATTTTTTATAATTTAAACTTATTTTAGTAAATATAAGAAATTAGGGTTACTCTGCACCTTATGGAACTAGTCTCACAGCTCCCTAAGTCACGGTTTAGAAGATAGTTTTTCATATTCTAATCTGGTCACTACATAGGTATTTTTCACAATTTCAACATTCATCCTAAAGCTTTTAGGGTTTAAATTCTACAATCGATATCTATTTTGGGAAAGAAAATAGTTTTTGTTTAGGTTTTGGGGCCTTCTGGATTAGTTATTGATATTTATAAGATTTTTTAGACGTGTCAAAGTTATATTTTTATAAACCTCACAACTTCCAAAAGCAGCAATAGTTTCTCGAATATATAGAGTCATGAAATTACTTATAACACATAATAAATCAAAGTGCGTACAAATTGTTGGAATAATTTTCATTGATTTCAAAGGAATATAAAAATAGAAGCATGACAATTTGATGGTAAAATTGATTGTCATTGATGTCAAAGGTTCAACATTTTTCATCCGGAGGTGAGCTTGTTATAAAGCTCATCCTCTGAAGCTTTTTGTAGAGTTAGTCTAGAGCTCAATCACAATGTTTTTCATTCGAAGCTCATAGTGTAGATCATTCGGAGCTCAGTCATAATGTATTCCATTTATAGCTATGAGTATAAATGGCTAGAATCTTAGAGTAGTGTTGATCATCCAGAGCTAGGAATAACTCATTTGACCCAATGTATGTAGTCTAATGATCATATTAGATTTTTTTTGGATCTTTCCTAAGAATTTTTCTCATTCGGAGTTAGAAGTATAATTGGTCCATAGCTAACAACACACTGTATTGATCTGGAGCTACTCTTGAATTATCTGGAGCCTCATTGGTCAATTCATATTGAATGATAAGAAGACATGATTGTGAAAACTAAACTACAAGTTGAGATTTGAATATAGGTCACATTGATACATCTATAGTGACATATTTATCATGTTTAAGAAAATATATGACTTGGTTAAGTGAAGATTCCTGATCATGAGGAATGTGAGTAAAGTGTGTACTTTAGCTATAGGTTGAGTGGTGAGTGAAAGGCCAAAGACAACTAATCAATGAAGAATCATTGGATCATGCAAGCCTACTATTATAAGGAGTTGAAAGTAGGTTTATGATCTTGAAGATGCGTGTCAACCATCTCTATCCACTCAAATTGTAGAATTGACTCACTTTATGTTTTCTTAGGTTTTATAACCACACTTCTCTAATTATAAACCTAATTCTTGAGCCAAAACATTCTTCCTTGATTAGATTCTCTATTCCCACAACACCTATTTTGACATATTTACCTTCTCCCCCCTTCAATTTCTCCACATGTTTCTAAAACTATCCTATCCATGAGATCACCTCCAACTCTTCTCTTTATTATTTCCCCCACCCTCCTATATGTGGACCATGTTACACATGAATTGAAGATCTTGGGAATTATATTTAAGATTACATCACCCATCGAAAACATATGAAGATAATAAAAGTGGAGGCTAGGACATATCAACAAAAGAATCCACTCAACCTTATCTACATCAATATATTTCTTTCATTATGAATATTTCTCACATATAAATGATACTTGCCAGGTTATCTATCACAAGCATTGAATATAAGAACCCTCTACTCGTGCAACAAAAGTGAGGGCCCTCTTGTCATGAAAAATATATAACATGAAAAATTGAAACTTTGAACATGACAACTAAGCCCACAATTAAAAAGCATGTTTCCTTATCACTGTGAATCCTTCCTCTAGCTAGCGTACCCTTAGCTCAACTATCACCCCAGCTCATAAGAAATTGATAACAAGGTTTTTGAGTTTTTTTAGTGTGTAGGGAAGAGTATTTAACATGAATGATGAACTCGTCAAAATCCAATGAAATATTATTTCATTTGGAGGTAAAAAAGGCCATTTTGACCATTCTGCAGCTAATTGAACACCCTCTGGAAACATTCAATGAAAATATAAAGTATTTGAGAGTGATTTAGATGAACATTGAAGGTTTCCGAAGTAATTTAGGAAATTTTAGGTAAGAAAATCTAATTCAAGAACAATTTGTTCAATATCGGGTAATTCATGGTATACAGAATGAAGGCTAAAATGATGAAAGTTGGCTTCTCCAGATGATTTTGAGAGTTATGGAAGGAGTTAGGAGGAGAAAAAATAGGAATCATAAATCTATTAGAATAATCTACAATGCGGAAACATAAAATTTACATGAAGGCTCAAAGGTTTCCTGAGATATTTTAGAACTCTGTAGCTTCCCCTCTCAGTTCAAGATTTAATACGCCTGAAATTTTGAGTTTTAGGTAGAATTGGCTCTAACTAATGGCTTCATAAATCTCATCAGGTGTTTTAGAGTCAAAATAACATAAGGTTTGACCCCATAAAACCTTTCTAAGCTTCCGAGGTGAAAACATCAAGTCTGGGGTCCAAATTTGGACATCCAAGGAAAAATATAATTTCCCAGAATGGAAAAGTGTGTGTATAAAATATGTTTTTCTAGATCAATGTGTGTGAAATATAGTCACTTGGACAACATGTGAAATCAAGAAAATTATGAGGTTTGTGAATGATCTGAAACATTAAGAGCTTCATCGAGATTTAAATCATTAAGGGAATGGTCATCAAGAGCATGATAAGAGAAGCCCACCATGAGTGATGGTGGAAAATATCTCAGGCTCAGAAACAATGAATATTTCATAAGATTTTCTCTAAACACTTAATCAATTCTTGGTAATAAACTCACATCTTACAAGCTAGGGAGGTGGAATTTGCAGTGTTTTGGTGTAGCGTGGAGGTCAAGAACATGTAATTCATTCTCAGACATTCCTCTAAGTTTCATTCAGGGATCAATCCTTCTATTAGGAGGAGGAAACCTATCTCCATGAGGAGAAATTTGGAAATAAGGTGTCCATACATCATAAAAATGCTTTAAATCAAGTGACATCTTGGTCAGGGAGGTAAATTATGATATTAAGAAGAGATCATCTTATTCAAAGGTGAAATGTGAGGCTCAAGGAGTGGGTTGATGATCATCATATCTTGAATATGCCATTGTGTCCAAATATCTTTGAGAAACAAATAAAAATGAGCTAGTCAGGATACCGAGGCATCCAGAACCATCACGTGTGAAGGATAAAGAAGTCACCTAGTCTCATGAGAGGGATATGAGCAAGAAGTGTATGAGCATCCTAAATTTGATTTTATTCAAGGATGATTTTGAATCCAAGAAGGGTAAGAGGATGGCCTTCATATGGATATGTTTTCATGTGAATTGACTAACCCAAAAATGTAAAACGTAAACCATGGCAACTAAACCACAATGTGAAATCTTGCTCCCAGATCTTCCTAAATCCCTTTACGGGCTAACCTGGCTCCTGTGTCATGATCACCTTGTCCTTGAAGTTAGTTCTAATGAATTGTATGAACATGTATAAGTTTGTAAAAATGTGTAACAAGGTCCATTATTCCATTTAGTGAAGTGTAATAAAAGACTAATTCTCTAGCAAGCCTAGAAAGACCAAATTTGGCCATTTCAGAACCTGTGTGCATCCTTCGTGAGGGTTCTGAAAAGTTATTAAGTATCTAGATGTGGTATTGGAGAGCCTTGAATGTGTTGGAATAATTTTAGGAAGACTTATGAAATATTTTATCAGTCAGGGATAATATGTTTAAAAGTTGGTTTTCAAGTATAAAGAATGAGTTCTCCGACTGATTCTGGAAGCTCTATACGGAGTTGGGAGGGAAAAAAATAGGAACCATAAATCTTGAAGAATATTCTACATGGTGGGAGCATCCATTTTTAACCATGGCATGAATATTTCTTGTGACATTCCAAATTGTACAAAAGTCGCTCGCAATTCCAAACAACTAGGGAAAATTTTTATTTTTAGGAAGATTCAAGGTTTGAAACATGTTCCCTAGTCTTATAATGTTTTTTAGAGTCAAATTAATATAGAATTTGATCCCAAAACATCAACCTAAGCCTTTGGGGTGAAAAAAATTAGCTTTTACGCTATTTTTGGCCAGCTAGTGAAAAATCAAGATTTCCAGTTATGGCAAGGTTTAATTTTGACCTCCTCTTGTCCCTATTGTCCCCTTGGGGACATGTGGGAAATGGGGGACACAAAATTTCATCCTCGTACTCCTCCCATAGGTGCACTTTGGAGCACCTGGTGTCCTAGGTGTCTCATGTGTCCCATTTGTCCCTTGGGACAAGGGGGACACGAGGGACACAAAAGTGTACCCTCAACCCTCACCATGGGTGCAATTTTGTATCCCTGAAGTTCCCCATGTCCCTAAGGGGGAAAATGGAACAAGAAAGTGTGCCCCGTGCCATAACTCATCCCCCAGACACTCACATGACCTCTGTTAGGCTCTGCAAGTGATTTTTCATCTGTTTACTCTCATCCAGCTTAGCCCCCTTTGCTTGCACTTGCATCCATCCTTATCCATGGGCATAATTTTGTGTCCCCATTTTCCCCATTATATAGGGGTATAGAGGGGATAATAAAATGTGCACATGCCCATGCACAAGCCTCTGGACATCCATGTGACCTCTTTTGGCACTGCAAGTGGATTTCCCAACCCGTCCATCTCACTCACACTTATTCACTTGTTGACACTTGCCTCCATGTTGACCTGAGGCATGCATCAGAGTCTCCATTTTTCCTTTTGAACCAGATTTTAACCTCACATAAGATCCAATTGAACCTAGATTTGAACCATGGTCAATGGGGTGGCATAAAGTGTTTTTAAACATAGTTTTGACTGTTTTGGCTATTTTTTTCACACACAATTGCCATTCATCCATTGTTGTTGTTTTCACACCTTTAAAAACACCATTTTCTACTAATGATTCTATCCAAATTTTCTCATAACATCCATAACCTCCGAAAACAAGTTTTCCTCATATCTCTCTCTCAAACAATGAATCTCAGCATACATACATACTCCTATCAATTGTTCCCACCTATTTCAAGGCACAAAATTATCAATGATCCCCTCATATCCTATCTTTTCTTGGGTTGCTACATCACATAAGTCATACTCTATGAATTTAGGATGAAATATATGATCATCCATGTCTGTACAATTTCTTCTCATGGTGTCATCCCTTACTTCTCTCTACTCTCTCCTCGAAAACTTGTCTCTCGTGTTTCTCCCCCACCTCTATAACATATAGTGCATCTACTCCTCTTGTTCCCTATAGAACTACTTCCTAGCACCCAAATATGGGGCATGCCTCAACTAATATGGCCTTCATGGTGGAATAGATATTGTTATTCTCACCTCTTTTTCTAGCATGTCATTGATGATATTCTAGGAGGGGT
This sequence comes from Taxus chinensis, assembly GCA_019776745.2. NCBI lineage: Eukaryota > Viridiplantae > Streptophyta > Pinopsida > Cupressales > Taxaceae > Taxus > Taxus chinensis. Next base: position 618,211,873 of record CM034155.1, read on the forward strand.
TGTGGCACTACATAAGTTAGGATACACCTAATTTTTTATGTTTCCCAACCATTTCTCTTGTGTCGAGGATGCCAATGTATTTCCTCCTAAGTAAGTTCCTGAAATGGCTTGCCAAGATTAGGGTGTGATCAAACTTGGTCACGTGGGTTAGACAAAAACATTTTAGAGATGTTTCTATTATATCGTAGTTCTCTTATCCTTGTTTCATTTCCTCTTTTTCTTCACACATTATACCCATTATGTGTACTTGTCTCACTATGTCCATTTTATTACACTCTTTCATGCTCTTATCTCTTCTTTGATTTAATTTAATTTCTAAATTAAATCTAATATTGCAGGTTCAATTATTATATGAATGCTAACATATAGAAATGACACAAGAAAATAAGTGTATAAATTATGAAACCCTAAGCAAGAGATAGAGAAAAGAAAACTTAGTTGATTGACACATAATCTAGAATTGGTCTAGGTAGGGAGACGTGATGAACAAGATGCCAACAACATCATAATTAATCTCTATAAATTTTGTGACTCATGAACAAGGTCAAACAGGGGCGCCCACAGCAGGATAGGGGCACCTAGGGCATTGGTGACTAGATCTGGGCACCCGTGACTATGAAAAATCTCTGGAATTAATTTATGTTATGTCGCTAGGGTGTCATTATTGTTCCCTTTGATCACCTAGTAGTCGTAATATGATCACCGAAGGTACTTGTAACCTGCAAAAGAAGAGTTCACCTGGACAAACCCACAAACCACATCAAACCTAAACATAAATATGTAGAATGGGAGTCGAATTGACCCCAACGGTCACCTTGAGAGTGAACTTACAACCGATCATTTCACTACATCTAATAATCCATGTAGTTTTGTGAGTGTGTGTAGAAATTGTGCCCTGGAATGCCCTTGTGCAAGTGCACTTGATAGCGGGTTGTAGCTAGAATGTAGCAATATAGTAGAATGTGCAGATGGAATAGAATCAAATTCCCCTTCCTATGATGTGTATGCAGAGTATGCAGTTGCTTGGATGGATGCTAGATGGATGCCTTTAGTGCTCTAGATGCCTTTGGATGCAATCTTAGGTGATGGTAGTATAGGCTTAGTGTTTCACTTTGAACACATAACTAATTATTTATATGATTCTCTTATATGAATTTTGTAATTAACAACTAGAAAGCTGACCCATAAGTGAAAAAGATTCCCAAAATATAAAAGAGACCCAAAAGAAGTGATTAAGATGAAAAAGGGTCGGGAGCCCCCAGAGGGGACAAGGGTGCCCGAGCGTTGCTATCCTGGCTGGGCGCTGGTTTCTGGATTTACAAAAGATAACTCAGTAAAATTCTGACTGTACTGTAGGGTGTGCAAGACCAAATAGAAAACAAAAAACAAATAAAAGAGGCCAAATATAGTTGTCAATTACTAATTTTCTTGCTTAGGAATCATATGAATGCTAGTATGATTTTAGGACCTATAAATGTACTCAACTGCATGATTTTGTGTCTACATTTTCCCCCACTTTATGTTGTTGAGTGAATGCTCAATAACATAAAGTAGATAAGAGATGCATACCTTATGATTCTGTAGAGCGAGTGGCGAATAACTTGCCAAGTGGACAAGTGAAGCATGGAGACTAGGAAAGGAAAATTACCCCAGGGATGAAGCGTATGTGTTGCATTGTACTTGTTATTGTGCTTTTAGTTGTTGCTTCTTATAAGATGGACCTGCAACAGAAGAGCAAGAATGTAGTCAAAGTCTTGGATATGATAAATTAGATAAAAATGTGCATAAGTATGTAAAAGTGTGCAAAGGAAAGTGGGCACCTAATGTAAAAGAGTGTAAATGATAGAAAAATGTCTTTAAATGTTGTGAAGAGTGGGTTTTTTGGGCGATCTCACGCCAGTAGGGAGTGTTTTGGGAGATATCACACCAAATGCAAGTTTTTTGGGTGATCTCATGCTAAAGAGAAATTGTTGGGGAGAGAGGTCTAGTGTTACTCTCCTTCCCTGATTCTACCCTGATTATACACCACTATAGATGGTGTGATATTGTTTCGTTTCTGTTGTCCCTTATTTTTTTCAAATGTATTGTTTATTTTGATTGAAAAATGGAGATATAATGTATTTTTCTTTTTGTTTGACTATGCATCTACTTTGAAAACTACTTTGTTAACTACTGTGGACTATGTTGATCTGGGAAACTACTTTATGAGTGCCCCTAGGACATTAGTTCTCATGGGAGGAGACAGGATCTTGGGCGCTCTTGTCTTAGCCTGGGAATTGGTTTCTATGTTGTGCTGAGGACCCAAGTCATATTTTGGGTCGTTCTGTAACTATTTTCCTATTCTGATTTTATGTTGTATTATACTGTGTTTTAGCTATGAATTATTGTATGGGGTGATTTTTTCACCCACTATATGCCCCCCTCATTTGGTTTGCATGTGACTTTGATAATAAAATGTGTCCCAAGGGAGGACATGATGTTAATCTGAATTGTATCCCTACATGGGGAGGGAATGTGCATAGTAGAAACCAAGGCACGTGTAAACAAAGTGGTTAGATACATGTGTTAGTAGAAAATATAACAAACATGTCATAGGAAAACAATGTAATAATAAAAATTACATATAAGATAGACCACAAAAATTAGGTTTCAAACATTGGGAAATCACTCACAATATCACAAGACAATCAAGGCCGAAGCGGCCAAAAACATACAAACAGTGATCAAACAAGACATAAGGCATAGCCTGCCAATTAATAGCATACAAGTAGGCAAAGTAATGCTAAGTAAAATGTCAGGAAACCATGGTGGAAAATAGTTCCTACAAGGAAAATGATGCACATAAAGCACCCGTTAGTATTTTCAAAAGATAAAAATCATGTCAAAGCGTATATGTGCTAGTAGAAAGTAGGGTGCTTAGGAAGTAGAAGTAGTAAATAATTAAATAATAACACCTGTAATGTGTGAGAAAGTATATTCTCTTAGGAGCCTCGGTTGGACTAGTAAGAGGTACAGTGTCAATCATCATTACAGCATGTAAGGATCTATAATAATTCTATATTCACAACTAGATGACAAGTGAACGTGTATATGTATATAGAAAATATATTGACATACTAAGTATTCATCTAGCATTGGAAACAAAGTGTACCTGTAAGTATAAGCAACCAAGATATTCAATATGTTATGTATGAGTGAGATGGAATGGTATGCAATGTGAATGTGATAGGAGCAGCGTTCCCCCCCAAACATATGTGGGTGAGTTTGTATGAAATGAGGTTCATATATATAATACCCCTCAACAATCAATAATGAGCCATAAAACAAGAGTGTGTCATCAGGAAATGGTTTTAAAATGTGCACTAGAATGATAGATCAATGAAGCATAGATCATGAAAATTTTGAATGTAGTGAGGTTCATTTCAGATATAGACCCTCAACAATTGACTATGAACTGTAGAACTAGAGTGCGTCATAGTGTAATGATGATGCAAAGTGTGTATCAAGATAAATAAAAGAGACTAGATGCATGAAGCACGGAGCATAATGTGTATGAGATGATAGAGACATTGATAACAATGTAAGGGGGGAGAAGATGTGATTCCCCCAAGTATGTGAGGTATGGATATCTATTGGATGATGAAATAAAGAGATTATGATGGTGATGGGGTTTGAGATATGTCTTTGTCATCAATATAAGGAATAGTTTATTTGAAAAAATGAATTATACGCGACAGCGGAGTAGGATAGGGAGGGATCTTGAATGGTAGTAGCTTATATGGGGTTGATGATGCTATAGAATATGTGAGAGGAGGAAGCAAACAAATTTTGAGAGGAATTTGTTGAGGAGTTGGTGACGCGGTAGAATACTTGAGAGGAGGGGGTTAGACTGATTTTGAGAGGAAGTTGCGTTTAGGTGGCTCTTGACAAACTGTAGAAGGCACATTGGTAAAAATGGCATGATGCTCATTAGACATAGATGGATCAAATTTACGAACCCAGTGGAATGTATCAATTGGAGATGAACATGTAGCAGCATTTTGTGTAGTAAATGAAATGATACCATAATGCTTAAGGAGTCCAATTTGTCATTTTAGAGCATAGCAATCATTTTCATTATGTCTATTGATTTAATGATAATTTCAATATGGGTGACCTTGGTATTTTGTAATTTGATCGGGAGGATAGCAATGAGTAGAATAAAATTTGATCAATTGATGAGTGAGGATCTGAGGAAGAATATCATGTTGCGTAGCATTGAGATAAAACTTGAGATGTGTTGGTAAGGGTAAGACTTAGGTTTCACTGATATGATTACATGTAGAAGACATAGAAGTAGAATGAGATGTAGAAGAAGAACTAGCATGGGCTTGAGAAGCATCCTTGAGATGTTGAATTTCATATTTAAGAGATGTAATCATTGTTTCCATAGACTGTATTTTGTCTTGAAATAAATAATATAAAGCCCGAATTAACTCTAATATGGGTTGATTAGATAGAGGATTAGGAATGATAGATTCATCAGATAGATGATAAAAAATAGCACTTACTTGAGTGGGTGGCATATTACGAGGTAGATACGTATTTTCCAGGGATTTTTGAAGAACATCTTTGCAATGTGGGTGCATTCGAATCAAGTCATGCAATGAGATTAGAGGATTTTTAGGAGCCATGAGAGAAGAAAAATAAGGAATCCAAGTGTATTTGAATGCGGGTTCACCATATGATTGTGCAAAATTAATAGTTTTTGTAAAACCCTAATTACAGAGTCACATATGATAAATAAATATTAAAATATAGATTTGACACAAGAAATAAGCTTATAGAATATGAAACCCTAAGTGCAAGAGAGAAAGGAATGAACTTAGTTGATTTACATGTTATCTAGGACTGGTCTGAGTTGGGAAAACTTCTAAATAAAAAGTGAAGAGTGTCCCAAATGCTCAGTATAAATTAAAGACTATGGGAATATGGCTAGACACAGGTGCCCACAGTAGGATAGGGGCACTTGGGCACTGATGGCCTCTATCGGGTGCCTATGACTGTGAAAAATGGTCAGAATTTGATCTTCTTCATGTCGCAAAAGTGTCGTAAATAATATGTGTTGATCGCTTGTGTGTCACAATAAGATCACTGAAGTACCTATTACCTGTAAGACAAATATTCACCTATAAAACCCATAATACCACATCAAATCTAAAAAAATAAGGATGCAATATGGGGAGTTATATTTTCCTTGACGGTCACGTGACAAAGTGAGCTTTTAACTGAGCATTGCAATACATCTCATACTCAATGTACTTATTTTGAGTGTGTGAAATAATGTGCCCTAGGATGCCCTTGTGCAAGTCCACTTTATAGTTGGATGTGGCTAGATTTACCAATGTACATAGATGTGTGGATGGAATAAAGAAACTTCCCCTTTATATGTAGTGTTTGCATAAAATGTAGTCCATTGTCCCTTGATTGAATGTCAAAGGATGCTTCGAATTACTTTAGGTTCCTTTTGAGTGAAATCTTAAGTGATAGTAATGATGATTAGATCTTGGTCCTTTATTTTGAACACATAACTATGTATTTATATTTTTCCCTTGTTTTAATTTCGTAATTGAAAACAAGAAGGCCAAACCATAAGAAAATAAGATTCCCAAAAGATAAAAGCGGCCCAAAAAGCACGAGTAAGGTGGAAATAGGTTGGTGGCACCCAGAGGGGATGAGGTCACCTAGCCGCTGGCATCCTGGGTGGGCATGGGTGTCTGAAGTCATAAAATATAAAAAAGTAAAGTACCGACTGAGTTGTAGGGTGTGCAAGATCAAATAGACAACAAAAAACAAAGACAAAAGGCCAAAGACAATCGCCAATTACTATTTTTATTGCTTAGGAATCATATGAATGCTAGTATGTGTTTATGGACCTAGAAATGTGCCCAAGTGCATAATTTTATGTCTACACTTATAAATCGTGAGCTTATAAAAAATCCTATGCAATTTATAGTTTCAACATCAATTATATTAGTAGAGTTATGGAAACCATACTCTATGGTCCCACCTATCTACCCTAACACGTTACCTTTCTAAATATTCTACGAGTTTCCAATTTCAAGATCCATACACTGTGTTCCACCTGATGCAAAAAAAAATTATCGTCTCTACAGAAATCGTTGAAACCCATTCCTCCAACTCTTCACGACTTGCCCCAATACGCAACTCCTTATTATGTTTTTCCTTCTCCATTACATTTCCTTGTTCTATATGAGACCTGCAACAACTACATACACATTCTATACAAAACACCCATGTTAAAAACAAGAAACGACAAATTGTTTTACACCTCTGTACACCTATGTACTCATCATTGTTTTTCCTTCTTCACCATGACTCCTAGTCGTCATATTTTTCATTAAATCCAAGATAAATATCCTCTAAATCTCCTTTTTCCCTCTGCTCCCATGTCGCTTCACATCCTGACTCTATTTCTACGTGGCTCAAAACCACCTCCTCTTTTCATTTCATTTCATTTCAAATATCACTTTTGCTTTAGATTTTCACTACCTTTTAGGGTTTTTTGGTGTTATCAATGAAAACTCACTTCCCATACTTCAACATCTTATGTTACTCTCTCTCCTCTTTGAATTGCTCTATCCTATGTCATACTCCCACCCGCCCTTCCCTATGTGATAACGCCTTTCAGCATAATAACACATACAAATTAAGTAGGGTGTAAATAAACCCACACAAACATCATAAATGTTTGTTAGTAGGGGAGAGCAATAATGAATATATAATTCACCAATTTGTGATTCTCGCCATAGTGTAGTGCCTAAGAAATCACCCTTTATCTAACAATTAATAATTAATACCAATGTACGATTTATCCTAATTACAACCCAATCAAATATTTTATGATAAGTTGATAGCTTTCACAAACAATTTAATTAGAACATATGTTTTTGTAAGATTTTCACTTGTATAATTTTTATTCATTAACCAAATAACCTCTAGTCAATAGTTAAAATGAGAAGAATGAAAATCCCACAAAAATACATATTTTAACACTTATTAAATTAATAAATAAACAGGGAATTAGATGATCTTTATTAGAAAGGAGCGATGGAAAAAATTAACCCTAAATCCAGCGGTGCAAAGGGGAAGGGGAATGAGTTGGTACCAGGCTCAGAGGGCAATGAATGCCATCAGTATAGGGTCGACAGCACCAGGAAGGAGGAGGGTCTTGCTAAGGTGAAAAGCTCGAGTCACATAGGTAATAGTAAGGCGCATTCTGGTGCATTTACTGGTGGAGACGGATCGGGAGGAGGTTGTAGGGAAACGTTTAAGCCAGGAGGAAGAAAAAATGGAAATACCCTCTCTAAAATCTTTCAAAGAGGTGTTGGGGTTTAATGGGGGAATCCAAGCAGGAAAACAACCATATCTGGTCGATTTAGTAGAGGAAGCAGTTGAGGTGGAGATAATTAACCCTACGGTTGATGCTTATTTCAAAACCATGTCAGAAGATGCAATCATAGGCCGATTTAACGGTCTTTGGCCCTCCTCTTCAGCCCTGTATCAATGGGTATTTGAAAACTGGACAAGTAAGTGTGAAATACCTCTTTGCTCTAAAGGTTTTTTCATAGTCCATTTCAGAGACCATGAAGAATATCAGCAGTGTTTATATGAGGGCCCCTGGTTCTGGGGTAATGTTGGTTTGTATCTAACCCACGTGGTTCCCAGATTTCGACCCTAACACTCATCCTGTCACGATAACACCAGCCTAGGTAAGGTTACCCAATTTACCCTTTTTTTTCTGGTATGCATTGGAGGATATTGGTAATGCCCTAGGTAACTTCCTTAAAGAGGATATGGAAAGAATACATTTCGGAATGTGCACCTTTGCAAGATTTTACGGGTAAGTGCACCAAGTTGATGGACAAATATAGGGTCATCCGTGGACGTCATATTGCAAAAAACAGTGAAATCTCAACTTGTAGGGATTATTAGCTATACATGCACTCTAAATTAGAAAAAATTATATAAATATGAATCGTAGCATTCGGAATCTAGTTTCTAAAATACTAATTTTTGTAAAAAACGGACAAGTTTAGCTATATTAAACACTTAAAATTATATGACTTACTTTTTTTTTTCAAAAAAACTTATAAGATTGTAGTCCGTTTGCCCGCATTTTGGATGACCAAATCTTGTTTTTTTTTTTCCTTTGGTGAAACGTTAGATGTAGTTGTCTATCTTGGGATGGATTTTATTTTGTATTTTTTTAGCAATATTTTTTTTTTATGATTTTTTTCCGTGAAAGTGGTCTGAAAATATTTAGAAAATGGAGCGCTTTCCGTTTGCCCGCCATAACTATATCAAAAAATATCGAAATCAATTTTTTTTTTTAAGGTGTATAGAATTTGTCCACGCTTGGGATGGTATAATTTTTATCATATTTTGATAAGCGAAACAAAAGTTACAGTCTTAAACGTAGACATGAACATTCACGGGAAAAAATGTCTTAAGGACCTATTGTTAGTAATAAATTAATAAAATGATATTTATCTTATTCTATTCACTTTAAAAACAATATTTTTACAAAGCTAAGAGTCTACCCTACGTGATGGCACCATTTTTGTGAAATGTTTTCAGTTTTTTAGCATGGTTCAAGTCTTTGGAAGAGCAGATTTGAGGTTTTTTTGACCTTTTGCACTTCATAATGACCTTCCATAGCTTTGGTTGGGGAAAAACAAAGATTTTCCGAGGCTAAGGTTCGGAAAATAGCTCCGTGATCATGGTTTTTTGTAAAATAACGCGAACGCAG